>PVJX010010957.1:0-55155 GCA_004027295.1 Dolichotis patagonum | reverse complement strand
TAATCCATCCAAGCAGAGTGGTGAGAATAATGTAAATTTTAAATCTTGTTACCCAATTAACAATATCCTCTGCCTCCCTTTTTTAGACAGTTCCTCCCCTTTCACTCCCATGGGGTGCACTGCTTGTTTTGGGTCCCACTGCCTCCCTATATAGAGCATCTCAATGGACCCTATCTCCTGATGTACTCTGCCTGTGTTTTTCTCTGTTAATATTTCAAGGCCCTCTGTACTAGAGATTACAGCCAATCTTCTCTGCCTCATTTCTGCTATTCTGTTTTTCTGCCAATGATAGTCTATTTTTGTCTTTCACTCCACTGTCTGCCTCGTTCACTGAGGCCTCTCTGCCACTGTTCCTGAAATGCTCGCGTTCTTATTCTCTCTCCCTAGTATGTCCTTCAGTATTTTTCCTCTTTGTTCCTCTTTGTCCTAGTTCCTCTTTGTCATGGAAGCATCTTGTTTCTCCATTAATTTCTAGAGAGAGTTTTGCAGGATACATCAATCTGGGCTGGAGATTGTTCTCCTTCAGTGCTTGAATTACTTCACTCCAAGCTCTTCTTGACCTAATGGTCTGTGTCGAGAAGTCTGCCATGATTTTGATGGGTTTTCCTTTATAGGTGATCTGTTTCTTTTCTCTGATGGCTTTTAATATTCTGTTCTTATATTGAATTTCTGGCATCTTGATTATTATGTGTCTGGCTGTAGTTCTGTTTGGGTTGTAGGTGGCTGGAATTCTGTATGCTTCATACCTCTGCATATCATTTCTTTTTTCTATGCTTGGGAAATTTTCTTCAATAATTTCTGTGAATAGCTTTGTAATTCCTCTGATTTGATTCCTGCTTCTTCATTCACATACTTTATTCTTAAGTTATAGATCCTCTTGTCATCTTCCAGTCTTTGTATCTTTACTGCCTGCTCTCTTGTTATTTTTAAAAGATTTTCCCTTTCATGATCCCACATTGCAAGCCTGTGTTCAATTTTTGATAGTCTGTCTTTGGTTTCTTTCAAGCAGTTTTGCCAGCTTTCTATGGAGTCTTTAATTTCCTGATAATCTCTTTGAATCTGCTTCATGAATTCTAGGTTTTTCCTGAATTCTTCCTTAAATTTTTCTCTCCTTTTGTGTTCCTCCATTCTTCTGTCTGTGTCTTTTTGAGAGGTGCCCAGCCCTTCTTTCATTAATCTACTTATCTTTTGTTCAATTTGAATTAATATTTCAGTTTTGGTCCCGCTTATGAGGTCCTGAAGATATCTCTTTACGTCTGCTATCTCTGTGTTTGATGTTGCATTTTTGCTGCCCTCAATCTCATTTGTATTTATCTCTCCTGGATCAATGTTCTTAGGGTTGGGGGTTGGGGATTTTTTCTTATTTCTCCCTCTCATCATGTTTTTTCGTTCCTTCCATACAAGTGTACAGTGTAATTCCCCGCCCCTTTTCTTGTTGGTTAAGGCTCCTCTAGAGGGCGCAGGCTAGGAGCTTTAGCCCTCTTCAATAGGTTATCAGAGATTAGAGTTCATGCACAGGCAGTGTGTGCTGGCTTCTCCCCTCCGGACCAGTCAACCTTTGCAGGCCTTCACTGCGTTGGTGTGCACTGATCTAGGGAATTAATTTGTAGTTACTCACTGGGTCCTGGCCAGGGGCGCAGCCTAGTCCAAGCAGATTCCACCAATGGGCTCGGCAAGGGGAGCAACCAACTGAAGCCACTCCCTTATGGAATTAGGGCTCTTCTGCCCAAATCCAACATGTCTACCAGTTGGTTTCCCCTTTCCCGTGGGAGGGTCTTATTCCCATCACTCACCACGTGTTTATGCCAGTCCCTGAGAACTGCTGGGCTCCCAGACCTCCAACTTCAGTGCGGCCGCGGTGCGAATTCATGGTGCCTCTGGGTGGGTCACGTATGGGGCCGGTCCGGGTAAGCCCCACGCAGGACTGTTCAGCTCTGCGCTCCCACGGCTCAAGCCAGTCGCTTTGGCTTGGATCGCTTGTTCTGGTCGGGCAGGAATTCAGGTGGCTTGAGGGCGCCATGCTCACTGATCTTGGCTTCACAAATAGTAGCCCCAGGACCTCATGTTTGAGTGGTTTTTTTGCACTTTAGTTTCTTCGTGGGTTGTGAGAGTCCATCTCTCTCTGTTTGGGTCTCCCCAGGGTGTTTTATTCTGGCATTTGAGCTATCTCTCTCAGAGAGGGTGCCTCTCCTGCTACCTACCGGTCCGCCATCTTTTTTTCCTCTCGCTGATTCGAGTTCTATATGCGTGATTTATCTGCATGTTATATTCTTTTTCTCTACAAGGAAAGTTTTCTGTCATGAAGGCTGTAAACATTTTTTAATATCTTTATGGTATGTCTTGCTTATTCATTGACTGCAGTTGTCTTAAGTTACTCTTTTTTGCCTCATCTACTAGCAGCTGCTGGATTGATTTCTCATGTTCCCTTGCTAGTTTTGAGAAATCTTTTTCTCGTCGCTAACTGCAAGCCTGTTTTCAATATCTGAGGTCCTATCCTCATATTGGCCTAATCTGCTTCAAATACTTTCAGTGGAGTTTTTATTCTCCTAGATGTCTGCTTGAATCAGATTTATGGATTTCATTTTTTTCCTATGCTGATCTTATATAATTTTCTTGAGTTCATCTGTTTTTTTGTTTGTGTCTGGTCTAATGTGGCTAAGCATGGCATGCATATTGGTAATCTCTGTAGTAATCTGAGAGATTATTTCTAATTTCATTTTTTTTTGAGAGCCTCATTTAATTGCTTTGTTACTACCACTTCAGAGAGGCCTGGTGGGGGTTTTCAGATTGTCCCACCTCATTGTCTCTGAATTTGCCTTTGGTGAAGTAGATGTCTGGGGTTGCATTTTGCTTAAGTGTCTTCTCATTTTCTTTTCTCTTTTTAGTTTAATTCCTGGTGTGATGCTTATAAGCTGCCTTTGGTAGGTTGCTTTATTGCTAATATTTTGGCCCCTTAGGTGATAACTACTTCTCTGAGATATCTTCCAGGTATAGCTGGTTTTTAGGTTTTGAGTCTGTTTTTGGAAGATACTACCTCTTCAGTATGTTGAAGATGAGAAGTTGTTGCTCATTTGGCCCAGTCCCTGGTTCTTTGGCACTGTGCCACAGAATTTTCTGTGACCCTTAGTCTCAATCATGGATTATTAGGGCCAACAGTTGTTAGGAATAATTATGTTAATTTTGGCTATAATGGTACCAACAGCAACAAAAACAGCCTAAAAAACAGCTAGCTGAGCTAACCCTTAATTTGCAACTTTTAAGCAGGGAAAAGGGGAATCACGCCAACTTGGGAAAACTAGTGCTGAAGACTGAAGGAAAAGGGAGATGGAAGAGTTAAAAAGGAATCACAGATCAGAACTACACCCATAAGGAGGTTAGAAACCACTTTCACAGTCATATGAAAACAGCGAAAGAGAAAAAAAAAAACGAAAAACATACAGTCTACTTACAGGATTCTCTTTGTTTTCGCTAGTAGACGACCTGTGGAGACAGAGTCCCAAATCATGTTGATCTATCCCAGCAAGCCAGCAGTTCCTTTATGACAGGGTAGTGGATAATCTCAGCAGTACTGCCCGGAGATCAGACACTTTGGGCTCACCTCCATCCAAGCAATTTCTAGGCCCAGTTGGGTGCTGCTAGATGAAACAGTTCATCTGGCCTGTCTCTAAGATGGCTCCTGGCTAATTGCTCTCTCCCCATGGACTAACTGCTCTGTAGTCACTGCCAACCAGTGTATTACTCTACATCCACTGCTTCCCTCTGCTGCCGCTTCTCTGCAGAGGCCTCTGGGGTCACCAGCTCTCACTGTCATGGTGACTGTGCATCCCCAGGTTCAAACAGCTCCTCTCCTACAGTGAGCCCCATCTCAGGGTGCAGGCACTGCCTGCTACTGCCTTCTTCCTTGAAGTGTTTTTCACTGTCTCTTGGGGCTTCAGTTTGCACTTCAGATTCTTCCTGGATCCACTTCCTTCCTTCCTTGTCTTCATGATACTATAAACTAACAGCTGGACCATGGCTGTCAGAGAGGCTGTTTGCTGCTTATCACTCTGCCATCTTCCCAGAAAACCTGTCAATTTAAAAATAATGTCATGACAGTTTTCTGGAGCTGTTTTACTATTGTAGAAGGCTACAAATCTTGTGATTGTGGAGAGATACGATATTTTCGGTTTCAGTAGACTACAAGTTTTGAATCTGAACTTCTGATCTGAAGCTCTCTGATTTTGTAAAGATTTCTTAAAAGATAAATCTACAAAGCTGTTTTATGAGCTTGTATGTTCCATACTAAATGTGTAACTAGTTTTTTGAAGTTGTAGCAGAGCATAGTAAGAATTTTAGTATGTGGAAATTTTAGGAACATTTCCTGATGCCCAGCTTCCATCCAAGAGGATCATTGGCCCAAAAAATTACGAATTCTTAAAGTCAAAGAGAGAAGAATTTCAGGAATATCTACAGGTACGCTACCAACTGTATTCCTTAATTTTTTTTCTTTGCTTTGACCTGTAAGTGATTGTCCATGTGAAGTTTTTAAGAATTTTGTTTTATAGCCACCATAGTGCCACACACCTGTAATCCCACCATTCAGGATGCTGAGGCAGGAGGATCACCATGAGTTCAAGACCAGCCCTGTGCTACATATTGAGTTCAAGGCCAGCCTGAACTACATAGTGATATCCTGTCTCAAAAATAAAAATAATTTTTTTATTTTTCTATGTGTATTTTAAAATGAATGTTCTCTCTCTCTATCTATCTATCTATATATATGTTTTAACTGATGACCACGTAAAGGTCAGTTATTTTCTTAGAGGGGGAAAAGTCTTTAGTTTTAAACTAATTAAAACTTGATGTGGGCTGGGCAGGTTGATGCCTGCCTGTAATCTCAGTGCTCCAGGAGACTGAGTTAGGAGGATCACTGAGTTCAACGCCAGCCTCGATTACATAGTGAGTTCAAGGCAAGCCTGAACTATATGAGAGAGATCCTGTTTCAAAAACCAAAAGAAAGAAATGAAAACTTGTTGTGAGAGGTAAAAAAAAAAAGAACTTTTAATGTGAAAGAAGTAAGAATGAGTAGTTTTTGTTAGTTTAGTTTGTTGTTTTCTGTTTGATTTTGTGTGTAGTACTTTATGAACTTTGGAATATTCTTTGTCATTGTATTCTTTAGTCTCTTTGCATTTGTAGTTTATACCATACATGTCTTTTCAGTTTTCTATAATCAACCACTTGAAATTAAATTCCATTTTTGTATTTACACTGTATTGAGTAATCGGTATAATTGGTGTATGATTTCAGTGAGTGGTACAGATACACATATTACTTTTTTGAGATATCTGGGTTTCCAAAATTAATGATCATATTTTTTTATCAAGTGTCTAACAACAAAGAAAATGTTTTTACTGGACTAAAAAGGCTTTTATTTGTGCATGAATTTTATAATTTTAAGAATACAGTTAAATTTGTGTGCCTCTTAACCAAGGATAAATATCTTTTGAGTTAAAAGTTTTCAACAGTATGAAGTGTGTATATTTAATTTCTTGTATCTGAACCGTTGAATGCTTTCAACTCAGAAAAAAATTTTTTTTAGAGATATTTTCTCTATAAGTCTTTGGTAGTGTGAATATTGCAATATGAAGTAGCTGTTAACTACTGAAGGCATATTTGGATACAACATAACCTGTCTTTATTGATATTATTGACCATTATTTTAACCAACTAATTATTTCTAATAATTAGAAAACTTCATTTTAGAAGTGATATTTTCTGGTAATAGGGGCTTAAGTTAGTAGTTGCTTTCCTGATATTTTATGTAGAATTCTACTCATTAGGATTCCTGCATAATAACTCAGTATTAGTTAAGACTGGGTCAGTTTTGGCTTCTAAAGGTCAGCTTATCTTGCTGGCAAATAGTGTTGCAAGAATCAAAGGGAGATTTTCTAAGTTTTTTTTTTCTTCTCACATTGTATATATTTTTTTCATGAAATTATGCCACTTCTTTTAATTTTCAAGGAAGGAAGCTAGGAGTGGTGGGTGATACATACCTGTAATCCCAGCAGCCTGGATCCTCCTAGTAGGAGGATCAAAAGTTCAAACCTGTTGAAGCAATTTAGTGACAGACCCTGTCCCAAAATAATACATTAATAAAGGGCCAGTGATGTAGCTCACACAGAGGTCCTGGATTCCATTTATAAAAAAGTTAAGGGAGTTGTATCATATTGTAATACTCATTTTATAAATGAAAATTGAGAAATAATATCTTCCTTTCGTATCAACACTATAAAAGCTTTATATAACAACACTATAAAGTAGATAGTGTTATCACCCCATTTTATAGGAGAAAACTAACTCTTGGGCAATTTATATTTCTAAACTCACCTTGCTAGCAAATAGAAGAGCTAGAATTCAGATCCAGTTGTGTCTGACTTGAGGCTGAGGTTTTACCTGCTATTGTAATACTCATTGTATTACAATATAATAACAGTATTGTTCATTGTATGCATACACTCATTTTGTCACTCAGAATATTAAAAAAGTAGCTTTTGGTGATTTAAAGTTGATTTTGTTTTTTATTTATGGAAGGTCATTACTGTACAGTTTTGAATATCATTCTAGATCTCTAACCTGTTCTTTTACTCTTGTTTATTTAAGAAACTTCTGCAGCATCCAGAACTGAGTAATAGTCAACTTTTGGCAGATTTCCTCTCCCCTAATGGTGGGGAAACACAATTTCTTGATAAGATACTTCCAGATGTAAATCTTGGTAAGTCAATTGTAAGAAACATATATAAGATAAACTAAAAGAGAATAATCTATTTTCAGATTAATTTAGAAAAATAGTTACTGTGATATAGTAGTAAATGTAGTAAATTGTAGGAGATTTTTGTAGTGGAGACAGACTGTCAGTTGATGACTTTAACCTGTCCCGTTTTGTGAGTTCTGATTATTTTAAGCAGTTACTTCGATCATATATTCTGTCACAAAATGTTATTAGCCAGTGTATTTGTTGTCTTTATTTTCTAAATGTAAATAAAATTGTATGCCATGTAATAATGTTCCCGTCAGTGACAAACTATGTACATGTTGGTAGTCAAATAAAAATATATTACCTGTTCGCTTGGTAGCTATCTTAATTTGTGTAAGTACACTCTGTGTTCACACAACAGCAGAGTCACCTACTACCCCATTTCTTAGGACATATCCTTGTCGTTAATCAGTATATGACTGTACAAGAAACTGGGAGAGGTATTTACAGTGTACATTATATTAATAGAAATGGTATTTGAAGCTACTCATGAAATCCAAAAAAGATCAGCCATGATCTTTTTTCTTATATTATGATATTTTTTTTTTTTTTTTTTTGTGGTACTGGGGATCAAACTCATGACCTCGCACTTTCCAGGCAGGCGCTTATGCCACTGAGCTAAATCCCCAGCCCTTATATTATGATTTAATATAAGACTTAGCTGCTTTTTTCTACATCTTTGTTATGTCTTTCCTTTTTTGTAATTTAAATGTTATATGTATATTTATATACTTATATATACACTTACATATATATAAGATATATGAGTATGTATATATATTCATACTCATACATATACACACACACACACATATATATATATATATATATACATACATATATATATATATATATATATACATACATATATATATATATATATATATATATACATACATACACATAATACACACATACATACATACTCAGGATCTTGTGCTTGTCCTTTTTGTTTTTGATACCAGAAATCAAACTCAGGACCTTGTGCTTGCCAGTCAGGCACTTGTGCCCCAGCATAAATATTTCTTAAAGCCTAATATTCTTTGGGTAGTTTGTAGTAATAAGTCTGGTAAGTAAAAGCTGTATAAGTTAGTTAAATCAAATTAATGTTTTTAGCAAATTTTTTCCCATAATACTTTTGTACATGGATTATATTTAAAGTTTATCAAATTGGCTAGAAAACTTTGGCAGGGAATATACACATGGGATAGAGTATGTGGAAATATTTCTGCTTTGAATCTTAATGTTTTTAAGTTTGTTTTTCTTTGTTGATAATTTGAAAAAAATTAAGTGAATAAAATTTTGATCATTAATTTCAGAGTAACTTTTTAAGATCCTTTCTTATAAGTTATAGATTGCCTTGTTTCCACTAGCAGTATTTTGAAAGGAAATTAAAGATAATGTGAAAAACTTACATTTGATCTATTTTTTAAAAACATTAATTTTTATTTGGCATAGCTAATATTCATAGCCAAAGAATAACCTGCTGAGGTAAGAAAGACATTTTATTATGATTATTACTATTAGAGATTGATAGTTTTTTGTTTGTGTAGTTTTGGTTTTTTTGTGACAAGATCTAGCTATGTAATGCAGACTGGCCTTGAACTCATTATGTAGCCCAGGTTGACTTCAAATTTGCAACTATTCTCTTGCCTCCCAAGTGCTGAGATTACAGGAGTGTCCACCACTCTCAGCTAGAAATTGGCAGTATTTTTTAAAGATAATGTTTCAGGTATGGTTTTTGTATTATTACTACTTGCGCATCTAATTCTAGTTGTCACTTTTTGATAAATTATTGTAGTTTTTCTAAATAGCAAAAGATCAACAAAATCCAGATAGATTGTATTTTTCTTTTCTTTTCTTTTTTTTTTTTTTTTTGAAACAGGGTCTCGCTATGTAATTCAGGCTGAACTTGCGCTCACTTTGTAGCCCAGGCTGGTCTCGGACTTGCAAGGATCCTCCTACCTCAGCCTTTCCAGTGCTGGGATTACAGGCATGGACCACCATGCCTGGTGGTTATGTTTTTCTAACCACTGATCCATTACATACACTATAAATACACGCTCTTGGGAAAAAAAAGGAATTTCGGCTCTGTATGTTGTGCAGTGTTGTGCAGCACTTGTGTAATGTGTGTGAAACACTGTGTTTGAGCCACAGCACAGGGGAAAAAAAATCAGTTAACAAATTAAAATAAAAATTTTCATGGAGCTAAAGATGGCGGATCAGAAAGCAGCAAAATACAGCCTCCCTTAGAAAAACAGCTCAGATGCCGGAATAAAACATCCTGGAGCAGACCAGACAGAGGGAGATGGATCTTCCCAACCCAGGAAGGAACTAAAAGGAAAGGAGATGGTCAAACTCGCAGTGCTACCATCAGAGCAGCTCAGATTCACGGCTGCAGTTCTCTAGCTGAAGCTGCCCAGACTTGAGGGCGTGGCACCCTTGTGTCCGGAGCTGCAAGTAGCACTGAAGTTGGGAGTTGGTAAGCCCAATGGAGAACAGGCAAGGAGACCTGCACTAACCCTCGATGAGTGCTTGGAATAAGACTCTCCCATGGGAAAGGGGTGACCGATTAGACGACATATTGGAATTGGGCAGGACAGGCATGAACAAGGAACAGCAGTGAGTTTAGTTGGTTGCTCCCAACCCAGAGCAGATTGGTGGGATCTGCTTGGCCTAGGTCATGCCCATGGCCAGGACCCAGTAGCCAGGGATGAAATTGTCCCTGAAGTTGTCCTGACCAGTTCTGTACACATGGCATACACTAACATGGTGAAGACTCCTGCTGGTTGACTGGCTCAGAGGGGAGGGGCCAGCATACACTGCCCCTGCTTGCACTTAGAAGACCAACAGCAAACTGGAGAGGGCAGAAAGCCCTAGTGAACGTGCTTCAGAAGAACCATAACCAACAAGGAAAGGGGTTGGGACCTCCACCATACACCTGTATGGAAGAAACCAGAAGCATGATGAGAGAAAGAAATAAGAAAAAGCCTCCAACCCCCAACCCAGTGAATATTGATCCAGGAGAGGTAAATACACAAGAGATTGAGGGCAGTAAACATGGAATATCAGACAGGGCACCAGCTGACAAAGACATATCTTCGTGACATCATAGACAAGCTCAAAACTGAAATATTAATACAAGTAAAGCAAGATATAAGAAGATTAATAAATGCTAAGTACCTCTCAAGAAGACACAGATGGAACAACGGAGGAACACAAAAAAAGGAGAGAAATATTTGATAAATAATATAAAGAAAACCTAGAATATATGAAACAGATTCAAAGAGATTACCAGGAAATTAAAAACTCCATTGAAAGCTGGCAAAATCGTCTGCCAGAAACTAGAGATGGATTAACGAATCTTGAAGATAGGTTTGCAATGTCTGATCACAAAAGGAAAGATCTCTTAAAAACAGCAAGGAAACAGGCAGTAACAATACAAAGGCTAAAAGACGACAAGAGGATTGTAACTTAACAATAAAAAATGTGAGTAAAGAAGCAAGGATAAACACAAAGGACATACAAAAGCTATTTACAGAAATAATTAAGGAAATCTTTCCAAGCATAGGAAAAGGAAATTATATTCAGATGTATGACGCGTACAGAACTCCAGCCACCTACAATCAAAACAGAGCTATACCCAAACATATAATAATCAAGATCCCAAAAATTCCACACAAGAACAGAATATTAAAAGCCATCAGAGAAAGAAAACAGATCACTTACAAAGGAAAAGCCATCAAAATCACGACAGACTTCTCGACACAGACAGTCAAATCAAGGAGAGGTTGGAGATCCAGCCACGGCCATGATGGAACCCAGGCAGCTACACAAAGAAGCAATTTGCCCATCCTCATGGTAAGCATCTTCGTCCGGCCTAGGCCAGGAGGAGAACCAGTCAGCGGCCCCCAAGATTTGGCCACAGCCATGGTAGAACCCAGGCAGCTGCACAAAGAAGCAATTTGCCCGCTCTCTTGGTAAGCACTTTCCTCCAGTGTGAGCCAGGAGGAGACCCAGTCGCATCTCCTGTGAGCCTACCAATGCGTGGGCTTGGAATCAAACATCCAGCACCCCCTCCCCCCCCTTAGCAACTGGGAACAGAGGTCTGAGCATCTCTTGGGAGGATGACTGTATGCAATATAGCAAATATGGAGGATCTCCTCTGTCTTCTCTTTGAAAGCAAATGTTTTCAGTGTTTTGTTTCAATATGATTAATTGCTTTACTCTTCAATATTCTCTTTCCATTGGTTTTATAATGTTCTGTCTTTGGTTTCATTTTGCTATACCTAATTGGCTAGACAACTGTTGTGAAAATAATAAGATATACTATGGTACCTATTATTGTCATTCCGGTAACCTGCTGTAAAGTTCTGTACCAGTTTCACTGTGTTGTCTCAGTTGGCTTTGTTCTTTCTTGTTCTGTTGTATTTCTACTACCTTCAAAATAAAAAAAATAAATAAACATAAAAAGAGCTTAGAGCGAAGTATTCAAAGCCCTGAAAGACAATAATCTCCAGCCCAGACTGATGTACCCTGCAAAACTGTCTCTAGAAATTAATGGAGAAATAAGATGCTTCCATGACAAAGAGGAACGGGTGGAATTCATGACCACCAATCCAATCCTACAAAAAATACTGAAGGACATTCGAGAGAGAGAGAAAAAAAATACCAGGATTTCAAGAACAGTGGCAGAGAGGCCTCAATGAACAAGCGAGACAGTAGAATGAAGGAGAAATAGACAACCAACGGCAGAAAAATAGCCATGAGGCAGAGAAAGTTGGCTGTAATCTCTAACATAGATGGATGGCCATGATACACTAACAAAAAGAAACACAGGCTAAGTAGATCAGGAGATAGGGTCCATTGAGATGCTCTGTATAGGAAATATAATTAACCTGGAAGATAGTTTATAGTCTGGAAGTCAGATATGAACAAACAGTGCTCTATGTGACAGGGAACCAGAGAGAAATAGGGGCAACTCGTCTAGCATTTGCAGGTAGTTTGGAAAGACATGATACTTACGTGCAGGAGAGAACTACTCAGCTATAATGAAGGAAAACCTTGAGGCTTTTGTAGGTAAAGGAATACAACTTAAGATCAAGCCCGGGAGTGAGAAAGTTCGGAACCACTTAGGTAACTAGCAGGTTGCCCCCCTAATCTAAAAACTGAGGGAGTTGGTGGGACTCAAAATGTGCAGTGCACCCTGTGGGAGTGAAAGGGGAGGAATTGTCTGAAAAAGGAAAACAGAGGATATTTTTAATAGTGTATCAGGATTTAAAATCCACATTATTCTCACTGCTCTGTTTAGATGGATTATATTCTGTTCGTTTGTCTACTTGTACTAGATTTGAGGGCATAGGTAGCTATCCCCAAAACAGTATGATATATTACAGTAGTCCTCCTTAATTTTCTGTTAACTTAATCTGAAGCCCTGCATAATTTATACTGTCTTACTGTGACTGATGTTATTTGAATCTGGGTTGTTAGATTACTGTTTTGTATTGACTGATTTAGTTCAAATCTGTTATCATTGATAGTATCAAGTCTGAGAGTATAGGCAACTACACTAAAGACAAGATTCACTAGGATACCCACTCTGGTTTGATTATTACCTGCTTTTGAAGTCTTATAATGTCTCCTGGGTTTTTATTAATATTGTTATGTACTGCTATATTCAATTATACTATGCCTAATGATATAGACAATTCTATTGAAGATAACAAGAGACATCATAATAACCATTGTACATCACCTTTATTGTGCTTCTATATGACTTTTTCATTTCACATTTTTCTAGGAATTTGTTTTGTTATTCCCTCTAACACAGAAAGGATAGATATACATGTAGAGACTCATACATGCGTAGAACTTATAAGCAGTTTATGAAAACTGATTATGTAACACATGATGAAATGAACAACAACTTTGAAGAAAAAGAGACACTACAGTACCCAGGGCTGATTCTGTAGCATCATGAGTGAAATCCAACAATACTGTTACTCTTTGTTCAGAGTGATTTTAGTCTGTTTTGTTTTGTTTAATTTCAGCATACGTGAAGGTATGGATAGCTATTTTGAAGAGAATGAGAGACACTATGACAGCCATTGTTTACTTTCTTTTTGTCTGGTTTTGAAGACCTAAAACACCATCATCCTGTTCAGATCAGTTTTATGCTATATTGTTCTGTATGAATTCACTGTATGTGAAGATATGGACAACTATTTGGAAGAAAACAAGAGACAATATGATAGATATATGAAGATCTTTGATTGTCTTAGTTTGAAATCTATGTCTGTTACATTGTTATATTCTGATTTGTTCTGTTTTGTTTTTAATTTTACTCTCTTTAAAATAAAAATTTTTTTTTGATTTTAAAATTATTTTTTAACATTTATTTTAAAGAAGATAAAACAAGCATAAAACCAATAAAAACAAACCAGTGAAGCGATACAGGCCTAAAAACATGACAAAATCAACAATAGTTATCATAATGCCTTTTGATATCTTCAAAATAGTTGCAGATAACTTTGGACATAATAAAAATCAAACAGAACAGAATAGAATAGAAACAAGACAATGAATTCAATAAAGGACTTCAAAACAAGCCAATAGTAAATCCAAAATTGTTACCATAATATGTCTTGCTATCTTTTAAATAGCTGCTTCTGCCATCGGATTTTATGTAATCAAACAAAACAAAAGAGAATAAAACCCAATCCCAAAAAACAGTGGAAATGATATAAGAATTCCAAAACAAGACCATAGGGAATCAACAGTGGCTGCACCCCCCAGAAGGAGATCCTCACTAGATGTCACATTGTGTGCCACTATCCCCTGAAACCATGATCAATCAGATCACTGGCCCTAGACCTGCAATGTTAGTGAAACACCAGAGCACCACAGGCACCCAGTTACATTTCACCTCCATAGCATCACAGCCTGTGTTTCTCCAGATAAACTGGTCCCTTTGGGGGGGGGGTGTGGGGTAGTACTTCTTGTTTGCCAGTCCATGTGAGGGAAGGGGCTGGGGCCTGCCTGTTCCAGTCTGGTGGGGGTCCACACATGGTGCTGCTTCCCAGCCTGGGTTTGCTTGCTGATGTGTCGTGTGTTCTCTCTAGCCCCCGTCCATGAATGGCACTGACTCACAAGGAAAGGATAGGGTCTGGCTGTTAAGAATTTTAAAAAATTTTTAAAGAATTTTTTAAACAAGAAACATGGTTAAAAAAAAAAAAAAAGACTTTTTAAAAAACTTGCAATATGTCATCGCGCAGCTCCACTTAGAGCATGCATTCTGCTTTGGTTTTAAAAACTGCTTCAGTCCTCATCCTATCTGCTGATCGTGTGTGTGTGTGTGTGTCTCTCTCTCTGTCTCTCGGAGTTCAGGCCAGCCTTTAACTTCGTACCCAGGCTGGCCTCGAACTTGCAAGGATCCTCCTACCTCATCTCCTGAGTGTTGGGATTACAGGCATGTACCATCACACCCAGCCTACATACTGCTTTTTAACTAGTTTCCTTAAATTTTATTTTAAAATAAAAATAATTTTTATTTTAAAATAATAAAAATTCAAAAATTTTTTATTTTAAAATAAAAATTTTATTTTTAGTAGTACATGTTTGCAGCTCATAATCCGTTCGTTCTGGGGAGTTGGTACATGTACATAGCACATCTTAAATCATTTTACTCCCCCTTCCTCGTCTTTTGGTTTTCTTCCCTTTTATAAAAAGATCTCCCTGATTCTATTACGTATCTTTTATTTTACTCTTCAAATGATTTATATTTTGGGTTTCTCATACATGAGAAACCATGTGATACTTATGCTTGTGTGTCTGATTTATTTCACTTAACATGGTCTTTTCATTCCGTGGGTAGTTTTCTTTGCTGTGCGGATACTTTTTAATTTGATGTAGTCCTGTTTGTTGATTCTTGATGTTATTTCTTGTGTGACAGGTTCTATTCACAAAGTCCTTGACTATACCTATGTCTTTTTATTTTCTAGTATATTGTGTTTTTGTTTTAATATTTAGATCTTAGATCCATTTTGATTTTAGTTTAGTACATTTTGAGAGATACAAATCTAGATTTCATCTTTTGCATTTGGATAGCCAATTTTCCCAGCACTATTTGTTAAAAAGGCTTTTTTCCCATAGCGTAAAGTTTGGCCCCTTTGTCAAAAATCAAATGGCTGAATGTACCTGGTGGTGTTTCTGTGTCCTCTATACTGTTCCATTGATCTACATGTTTATACAAAACAAAGTGGTTTTTTTAAAGGCACTAAACAAAAAAGATAACAGAAATATTGGTTATTAAAAATAAAAACTTTTGTTCATAAGAAAGATATAAGGAGCATGAAGAGACTGCTGCAGTGTGGGGAGATACTTGAACCACATAAAGCAACAATAAATTTGGATCTAGAGAATATATAAATTGCACAACTTTTTTTTTTTTTGGTACCGGGGATTGAACTCATGACCACGTGCTTGCCAGCTAGGTGCTTATGCCACTGAGCTAAATCCCCAGCCCAATTGCACAACTTTTTTAGAAGACACTACAATAGAACAGTCATGGGAGAAAACAGTCAGTAAAGAGAAAATAGAAGTGACCACTATATGCAAAGGTGCCTTTTTTTTTTTTAAGATACCAGGAAAGTGCGTGTTAAAACCATTTTGAGATAGCATCCTATTGATCAGTTTTTTAAAAATCTAAGAGTATCAAGTGTCAAGTTTTGATGTAGATGTGAAGTAACAGGACAAATAGTTCAGTAAAAAAGCTGAATGGCCTAGTAATTCTCCAAAATATATACTCTGGAAAATCTTGAATCCATGTTTTAAAATGTTCACAGCACCTTTGTAGTAGCTCAAACTAGAAACCACGCAAGTGATCATTAGTAGAATGGACAGTTAGACTGCTAGATTTATAAAAAGTGGAATACCTGTAGCTTGATACAACTTGGAAAAATGTATTTGAATTTTAAAAATGTAAAGCACAATGAAATAAGCACAAAAGAATAAACGTAGCATGATTCCTTTTATGTGAAGTTTAAAATTAATACTAGCTGAAAAACTTTGAATAAAATTATTTAATATGAGATGAAAAGCAGTTTTCCACATTTTACATAATACAATCTTAAGTATGCATTTGAAACTATGTCAGTGGATTAGCTATTACACAAAGATGTTTGACTTCTATCTCATCCCCATAAATTAACACATTTATTTAATCCAAATTATTTGGTGTATATGGTCTTCTTACGGGGGAAATGGAGGATAGTTTACTGTATGGTTATGTGTAGTGTTAAGAAATAGAATTGAGTAGATGGGGATGCTAAGTAGGTTTGGTTTAAGGTGAAGAAATGATCAAAGATCACCCAAGTCTCTATGTAAACAACTGTATGAATGCTGCTACTTGCTGGATAAGGGTAAATTAAGAACCGTGTTTAACTTAACTGAATTTATGGTATTCAGTTGAAGAAGTTTGATAGGACAGGAGACAGCTAAAGCTTAGAGCTTTACTTGCTATCACACTGAGCAAATATTCCAACACATAAAGAAGGGCATAGATAAAAACCTATAATGTAAGGAATTCTAAGACAGTCTGAGGGGATTAGAGGTATCACTAGGAGTATAAAAACCAAAAATAGCCACATGGGAGATTTGGGTAGTTTGTAGGAAACATTATTTTTACTTTTTGTTACTCATGTCTCTTACTATTGCCATATCTACTTTTTTTTTTGCTATATTTGGCTGAAAGAAATTTTAAGTTATATTTGTCGATTTTAATTTGTTTTTATGTTACTTTAAATACTTGAGAAAATCTTAACATGTTCGATATTTTTTAATAAAGAAAACTAGAGATGAAATTAGGAAAATAGGATTAAAATAGAAATTCTGAAAATTTGAAAAGGAAACCATTCAAATAGTTTAAATTCTCTATACATTATATACACTTTCTTTTCTTTTTTCTTTCTTTCCTTTCTTTTTAGACAGTCTTGCTATGTAGCACAGACTGGCCTCAAACTTACAGCAGTCCTACTGCACTTATCCTTCTGAGTGCTACGATTACAGGCATGTGCCAGCAATGTTACATAAATTCTTAAAACTTTTTTTTTACTATTATATGTTTCTAGATATTAAAATCTTTTCTAATTACATTTTATTGGTACATTTTAGATATACATAACAATCACATTCATCATAGAGAATTTAAAAATCTTTTGAAAACTTTTAAAATTGAAGTTTCAAATATACACAAAAGTAGAGAAACTTATGTAATGAATTCTTTACTCTGCTTCAACAGTTATCAATACCAGGCTTGTTCTAACCCATCACTTCCTACCACACTAGATTATTTTAAAGTAAATCCCACATGTATCTGTTATTACATTTATTATAAATTTCTGTTGAGTGTGAAGAGTCAATTACAAATGCTTTTTAGAGCTTTAAATTTTACTGAATTTTTTTCTATTTAAAATTACCCAATGAACTACATAAGCAATTTTAAAATATATTATGCCTTCATAAAATTAATACTTTACTTTTGATTGCAGGAAAAATTATAAAGTCTGTTCCTGGCAAACTAATGAAAGAGGTAAATAAATTATGTGCATTTATAACATCATAAATACTGGGTTTAGTGATACTAAAAGTCATAATCTTGATTTTCAATTTTCTTGAAATAATCTATCACCACAGAAAGGTCAGCATTTGGAACCTTTCATCATGAATTTCATTAATTCTTGTGAATCTCCAAAGCCCAAACCAAGTAGACCAGAACTGACCATTCTCAGCCCTACTTCAGAAAACAACAAGAAGGTACTGCATGTTGTGTTAGAGTCATTAAATCAAGAGCCAAGCTGAGAACTGATATTGAGACTGTACAGGAATGTGCTATGAAAAAGGATGGTCGTTGAGACTGTTATTTTATTAGTCTACCTTAGTTTTTTTCTTTTTAACCAACTTTGAAAAACGTTCAACTGTTACCTTTCTTTGTAGATACTGCCTTTTTCCTATACTATGCGTTACCTCCTTTTGGAACTCTGATTTAATTCGTTTTCTATTTTCCATATCTTTTAACTTCATCCCATATTTTTTTGTCTTGTCTCTCCATCACTTTCTGGTCTATCTCTGTTTTTGTTTTCTGATCTGTCTCCAACTCCAACCTGCTTTACAATGTGTGGTCTTCTCTTTAAACTTACACTTTAAAAAAAAATTTGTTTTATTTTGAAGAGAAAAACAGAAAAGTCAGAAAGTGAACAAATAACGTATTCATACTTTTAAGAAATTTCCTTTTTTAATTTTAGAATTTTCAAAAAATTTCTGCCAAGTGTACAATTTTTCTTAATGGTAGTGGTTTGTTATTCTGCAGACCTTTTTAGGCAAACAGGAATTAGGTTTGATCTATTGTATTATGAAATACTGCTTGGTACCAAAGTTTATTAAACAGTTAAGTATACACAGGCACCATGACCATAGGGTGAGGAGGAACCTGGGAAGCTAACCTGTCTAGTGCTCTGAAAAACATAATAGCTAACAGATTTTTGGGTCATCTTAAATTTGTTTTTGGATTGTGCTTTGTCTCTATTAACAGACATTTTGCTTTCTTTAGTGGTCCTTTACATTTACCTTAATTGAACACAAAAATTCCATTAAATATCATTATTAGTAAAAAATACATTAGCAAAAATTGATGTTTGGGCCTTAATTTTGCCTCCCCTCCATTTAGGCATCATCATGGCTAAATCTCAGAGCACCTCAGTAATAGTTCTGTCTCCCAAGAAATAGACATAGATGCAGTTCAACTCAGTAATATTTATTTTCTTTCTCAGGACTATTATGAATGTACCTTTTGTTGAAATTCAGAATTGTTTAAAAAGATGTAAGAGACACTTAAATTCTTTAGGTGGCCTTTACTATATATGCATACTTTTGAGTGGTAGAATTTTAAAGATCTAGTAGGATTACAGAGATTACCCTGGTGAAATGTAAGGAAAGAATTATATACTAGGGTTTGAATTTTAGTATATAAGAACTATATCTGTAAAATATTTTTGAATTTTTGATCAAAATGGAAGTTTACTTTGCTGGTGGCTTATGAACCCAACCTTTAGGGAAAGAAATTTGGTGCCCTGCAGCAAATCATCAGGTCTTTATGCTCCTTGACTTGGTATACCAAGTAACAGGAATTTTTCAGAAGAAAATAATCTAATAGAAGTACCTATAGTAAATAAAGGTGTTTATTGAACTATTTTTTATGGAAATGAACCATTGGAAATGGCATGAAACTGATAATATAGAAATGATTAATTGAGCATCTGCTCAAAGAATATTTTACAGCAGGTAGATATTCTTAGACAAACTATAAAATATAAACATAAACTTGATATGGTTCTAAGTGAAAGAAGTAGGAAGAGGGATGGAGATAAAGTACTTTTTTTTTTTTAACCCCACTGATTGTAGCCATTTAGCTAGAGACTAAAAGGAAATTTACGAAAGTGTTGTAGCTGTGGGATTAAGTGGTTAGGTGGTTTTTGCTGCCTCTCTTCTTTAGACTATTACTGTTGTTCTCTAATGAAAAAATTGAAAGCATATAAGAATAGAGGGACTTGACAGAGAACCATTTTCATGTTTTTTGGGGTTGAGGAAAATGTTTTAAATATATGCATCTAGGTAAAAAAAAAACACCTAACAGAAGAGCCTTTGGAATAATGTGTTTTTCTGAAACTTGTCTAGGAAGCTTTTTAAAAATTTTATCTGCAGATAAAATTGAATACACTTTCCTCTACAGTCTTCTGTCCTTTATTTTTCTTACAGTCATTGTTTTATGTCATTTTCATTTACTTATTGACCTATTTTTATTAGATGTTAATTTTCTGACCTATCTCTGTATTCTTTGCCATTTACATGCTATCTCACACACAGAAAATACTTAATAGTTATGAATGGATGTATGAATAAATAATGCTTTTCTTAAAATCAGTTACCTAAGGTATATTTGGTTATTACTATTGATAATAGACTGCATATTTTGGGATAAGTGGAGCTGAGAGTTAGTTTTATTTCATCATTTTTTTGAATATGAGTAATTGTTCATAGGTTGCTTTTTTCACATTGATGAGACCTTTCTGGGCTTTGAATATTATTGTACAGATTAACTTCACTGAAAAACTAAATTATAATCTCTACTCATTAATTAAATAGTGACTTATAATTTTTAAGTCATGTTGGTATTAAAATTAGGCATGAATATTTACACATCTTTAAATTATTTTGCTTCTTTTAATGTATAAAAGCAAAGGAGACAGCTGGGTGTGGTGGCACACACCTGTAATCCCAGCACTCAGCAGGCCAAGGTAGGAGGATGACTGCCAGCTTGAGGCCAGCCTGGGCTACATAGTAAGTTCAGGGCCAGCCTGTACTATGTAGCAAGACTCAAGAGAAAAAAAAAAAAGAGGGGAATTCTTTATGCATAATAAATTATCTGTTGTATCTAAAGTGAATGCAAGTTTTTATGTAGTATTTTGGAAGGAATATATATGTTTTATGTAATTTTGGGCATAAGGAATTTTGAAAGCAGATTTTTACCTGATATTGTTTTATATGGTAAAGTCTTAATTAAATACCCTTGCACTGGGTTAGTCTTAAGTGATTATCATTAATAGATGCAATAAATGTCTATTATTTCAACTTTAGCTTTTCAATGATCTGTTTAAGAATAATGCAAACCGTGCTGAGAATATAGAGCGAAAACAAAATCAGAATTATTTTATGGAGATGATGCCTTTGGAGGGAGTTTATGATTACCTGATGTATGTAGGTAAGATCTAAGTGGTTTATGTTAAAACTTACTTTTCATTTATCTGTCTTATTTCCTCAGTGATACAAATTACTACTTCTCAATATTGCTTCATTTTGCCTTTTTTAACTTGGATGATATGATATTTGTAAGAATTTAATCCAGTTGGTTTTGAACATATTAAAGTTGCTAGTATTTCCTAATAAAACAGTGACCATTGTTATTTGTATTTTCTGTATTGGAAAACATCAAAAATACCTATTTATCTTGAACAAAGTATTCAATTGATTCTTCTCAGGACGGGTGGTTTTCCAGGTTCCTGACTGGCTTCATCATCTATTAATGGGAGCTCGAATCCTCTTTAAAAACACCCTGGAAATGTATACTGACTACTATCTTCGCTGTAAACTAGAACAGCTCTTTCAGGAGCACCGTTTGGTCTCACTCATAACACTTCTCAGAGGTATTTTGTTACATCTTTGTTGCATGTTTTGTATAATTAGTGGTTTTCATTGGATGTAAAACAGTAAAAAGTCTTGTTTTTCTTCAGTATATTAGCATTTCTACTATATGGAAAAATAAGGGAATGTTTCAGAAATATTTGTTTCTGTACTTTTTTAGATGCTATATTCTGTGAAAACACTGAACCTCGCTCCCTCCAAGATAAGCAAAAAGCAGCAAAAAAGACTTTTGAAGAAATGATGAATTACATTCCAGGTGCAGTATTTAAATGACTGAATAGATTAGCTGCTCCTTTTAAGATTACAATGTGAGATTTTAGCAGTAGTTACATTAGCCAATTAAAATTAACTCACTAAATATAATGTGTTCTTTTCATGTTAACACTAAGAACTGCATTTGTTTTTGTCTTTTTAAGACAAAGTTTTGCTATGCAGTTTAAGCTGGCCGTGAACTCACTTTGTAGACCAGGCTGGTCTCAAACTCACAGTTATCCATCTGCCTCAGCCTCCTGAATGCTGGAATTACAGGTGTGCACCACCATGCCCAGCTCACTAAAAGCTTTACAATAAGACTTACTCCTCACACTATAGTCAGATTCTTTCAGCAATAACTTGTCATCAGATTGGTTAAAGTGATATGTAACACGATGATTGAAGTCCTGCTGTCCACAAAACCCTTACAATAGCTATATTAGTATAAATGATTAAGAGATCAACATTCATTCATTCATTCAAAATTTGTTGAATGTCTTCTGTGTCCTAGGCACTGTTCAGAATGCAAGAGTTATAAAAATGTACTTGATTAGCTCAGTCTAGCAGGAAAGCAAACATTTAGATAAAACACACATGTGTTGATACAGGTACATTCAGATTAGAGATAGCACTGAGGAGGAATAGGGTCACCTCTTTTGTAAAGTTGGTAGTTTTGGGCCATGACATAAGCTAATGATAAACTCTTAGTATGATGGGAAATAATACAAGAGGAAATAACAAACAGTTGGGCAAAACAGAGAATATTTAGTTCAGGAGATATATATGCAACTAATTAGGTTTGACAGAGAGAGGAAATGTAGTTTGGGTAGACTCATAGAGGTAGGGAAGTCATATGTGAATAGACACTAATGCCTAGGGAGAAAAACAGAAAGGGGAGAAAATGGTAATTTGAGTTTTAGTCCATCTTTCAAGAGTCTGGAAGTTGCCAGTGTATCCTAGTAACAAGTAAAAAGTTGAACAAACTAAAAAAAAAAAAATCAACACTTAGGTCATGGAGAAATGGGGTCACAGGGCAAACTTGCACCCACCCCACCCTGAATTTGAGAGACCAACAGATAAATACAGAGTTGTAGCTAGTTGGATTAGAAACCCTTGAACACAAATCTCTGTGGGAACTAGTATTAAAGTAAGGAAATCTGAACTATAACTGAAAAATTACTGAGCCTGCAACTGACAAGTCTTAATAGATTAGAAGCTCCATTAGGAACCAAACCACAGAGGCCCAAATACTTTTGTGACTTTTAGCTCTAGAGTCTTGATTACATTCTCAAACTGAGCATCAGGGAAAAGTCCTCTCATGATCGTGGGAGGGAGAGGAGGAAAATAAGCATTTGAACTATGTTAGAACATTCTTTTCTTTTTGCAGAAACTAAGCAGAGTATAACTGACCTGGGGGAAAGGAAATAATCTTAAGTCCAACCAACTCCAGCTTTCTTTGTTCTACTCTAAACTATTCTGTCCTACTGAAGGGACTGAAAAAAGCATGTGTGAAGTTCAGTTTTTTTCAGATTCACTAAAAGACCTGTTCCTAGGACTATAGAACCCTTGTTTTCTCTTAATGATTTACCTCTGCTTTGTTAAAGGCATGTTGCAGCAAGCAGTTTTTTATGCCCAGTTTGTCTTGTTCAACTACCAAGACAAATTCATGAAGCATACTATAAGTCAAAAAATAATATTTGAAGAAACAGAGTAAGTGTCAGAATCAGACTCAGCTTTGGCAGGAATGTTAGAATTATTTGACTAGGAATTTAAAAACAACTAAATAAGATTCTGAAGATTCTAATGAATGAGGTAATTAGTATACAAGAAGAGATTGGACAGTATAAGCTGAGATTAAAAACACCACAGCAGAAATGCACAATCCCTTTTATGGGCTTATTGGTAGGTAAGATGCTGCTGAGAAAAAAAAAAAAAACTTGAGTTTGATATCTCATTATAAAATACCCAACATAGAAAGTAAAGAGAAAAAATGAAATATTCAAGAACTGTGGGAAAGGTATAAAAAGATAAAATTTTCAGATACAGAAGAAAGAAGGGAGCAGAATAAGTATTTCAGGCAATAATAATTTGAGAATTTTCTGGAATTATTAGACACCAAACCCCAGAATGAGAAAGCTCAGAAAACACAAAGATAAATTTCAAGAATAAAAAATAACAAAACCAACCAAACAAACAAAAACACAGTAACGTCTAGGTACATTTTTTTTAAACCACAGAAAATCAAAGATAAAGTAAAAAACAACCCTGAAAGGTTGAGAAGTCCCAGAGGAAAAAAACTACCTTATTTAAATAGGATCAAATGAAAATTTCATGATTCCTTAAAAACTAAACAAGCAAGTAGAGTGGCATGAAATACTTAAAATGTTAAGAGAAAAAACCTGCCAACCTAGAAATCTGTAAACTTTGAAATTGTTTTTTAAAAGTGAAGGAGAGAAAAACTTTCTAGATAAACACAAGTTGAGGGAATTTGTTTCTGGTTGACATCAATGAGTAAGAAATTCCTTAGAAGACCATGGATATAGCTCAGTAGGACAGCGCCTGCCTGCAAGCGCAAGGTCATGAGTTCAATCTCTGGTACCAAAAAACAAAAAAACAAACAAAAAACGAATTGGCTTAGAAGAAAAGTAATAAAGGCAGTAAACTTGGATCTGCTTTAAGAAAGGGAGAGCATCAAAGAAGGACTAAATGAAGATAAACAATTTATTTTTCTTATAGTTAATTGATCTAACAGATCACTTGTATTCAAAAATATAATAGCAATATTATATTGTTATCTTTATTTGCATATAATGCACACGTCTGCCTGTGTTTAAGCAAAATTCATAACAACTATGATACAGAAGGGATAAGATTATTTTGATCTTACAAGAACTTTCTCCTGCTATGAAGTATTATATACTGTTATGTGAAAGTAGACTTGGATTAGTTGTAAATGTGTGTTACAAACTCCAAAACAGTTACTAAAAAAATAAATGGAAGGAGGGGAAAAAATGTAACTGAAATGCTTCTAAGAAAGGAGAGAAAATGTAATCATTAAATCAGTTAAAACCACAAAAATAGAAAAGGAGGGGAAGATAAAAACAGGATCACAGAACAAGAATAGAAAGCAATAACAAAAGTAACAATTTGCTAAATATCAATCCAAGTATATCAAACGAGCACTTTGAGCATCAGTGATCTAAGTGCACCAGTTAAAAGAGAATGCCATTGTGGATCAAAAAACAAAACTCAACTATATGTAATGTATAAGAAACTCTCTTTAGCCAGGTGTGGTAGGGCATGCCTGTAATCCCAGTACTTGGGAGGCTGAGGCAGGATGTTTGCTGTGAGTTCAAGGCCAGTCTGGCTACAAAGTGAGTTCAAGGCCTGCTTGAACTCTATTGCAAAATCCTGTCTCAAAAAGCACCCCGCCCAAACAAAAACCCTTGTAACTATGATGTCACATTAGATTAAAAATAAGTGGATGAAGCAAATTATATGATTATACTTCTGATTAAAAAAAGCCAGAAGTAATGTCATTTCAGACAGAGAAGTCTTCAGACTAAGAAAATTTATCAAGGATACAGTTATAATGATTAAAGGCTCATTTCTTATACTTTATATGTATGCACCTAGCAACAAGGCATCAAACTATATAAAGCAAAAACTGATAATCCACTATTGCAGTGAGAGACTTCTATACCCCTTTCTTAGAAATGGTCAGATGCAGCTAGCAGAAAATCAGGGCATAGTTAAATTCAGAATATCATCAGTTAGCTGAGTATAATTGTCATCTGTTACTACTTAACAGGGGCAAAAATACACATTCATTTCAGGCTCACATGGAATACTCACCAAGATCACATCAAGGTTTATACTGTTTTGTTTTGTTTTGTTTTGTTTTGTTTTGTTTTGCTTTTTGAGACAGATTCTGACTGTGTAGTCCAAACTAGCCCTGACTTCACTATGTGTAATTCAAGCTGGTGTTGAACTGGCAGCAATCCTCGTGACTCAGCCTCTTCCAAGTTCTGGGATTACAGGTGTGTGTCACCATGCCTTAAAAAGTATAAAGAATAGAAATTACACAATGTCTGCCCTTCAACTACAGTGAAATTAAACTATAAATCAGTAACAGAAAGATACCAGAGATATCCCAAAGTACTTGGTGATAAACAGCACACTTCTAAAACTATACTACCTATGAAGAAATATCAAGAGAAATAAAAAACTACTTTGAATTAAGTGAAAAAGCACAATGTATCCCATATATTTGGCCACAGTAGAAGTACTATTTAAAGAAGAATTTACAGCATTGAATGCATATATTAGAAAAGAAGATCTGAATGCAATTACCTAAAGAAACCAGAGAACTACAAAAAGAAAGATTGAATTAAACCTGAGTTAGCAGAAAAAAGTAATTAGAACACAAACCAATGAAATTAAAAATAAATCAGTAGAGAAAATAAGTAAAACCAAAAGCTGGTTCTTTGATGAGATCTATAAAGTTGATAATCTTTTAGCCAAAGTAACTAAAGAAACCATGAACCTGGGTGTTGTGTACATACCTGTAATTCGAGGTACTCTGGAGGCTGAGGAAGGAGGCTTGCAAGTTCAAGGCCAGCCTGGGAAAATTAGCAAGATCCAGTCTCAAAATAAAACTTATTATGTCTGGCATGTGTGAAGCCCTGGGTTTAATCTCCAGTACTGCAGAGAAACAAAGCAGATAGAGAAGGGTGGAGGAAAGGAAGAAAGGAGAAGAGAAAAGGATAAAGACAAATTAGGAATGAAGAAAGAGACATCATTATGGATCCCATGGACATTAAAGTATAATGTAGTACTATGAATAACTGCATGCAAACATGGTAATCTACAAGTAATAGAACATTGAAAGATACTTTGTGCCAAAAATACAAAGAAGAAAATCTGAATTATTCTGTTATTAGAGAAATTGAGTCAGTAATTAATAACCTTTTAAAACAAACTACCACATGAATTTACTCATGAATTCTGTCAGATATTG
Organism: Dolichotis patagonum; assembly: GCA_004027295.1. Taxonomy (NCBI): domain Eukaryota; kingdom Metazoa; phylum Chordata; class Mammalia; order Rodentia; family Caviidae; genus Dolichotis; species Dolichotis patagonum. The sequence goes on along the minus strand of PVJX010010957.1, from coordinate 28,837 downwards.
AAATAAATTGTAGCTCTGTGTGGTAGTACATTCTTGTAATCCTAGTACATGAAAGACAGGAGGATTGCTATAAATGTGATGCTAGCCTGGCTATATAAAGGAGTTCAAGGCCAGCCTGATCATATAGACACTATGTCAGAAAAAATAAGGAGAAAAATTGTACTGGTTTTCCGTAATCACTTGTCAGATGATGGAAGGAGGGGGAATATTTTCTAACTCATTCTCTGAGGCCAGCAGTAACCTAAAAATCAAACTATCAAAGTTAAAAAGAACTACTGACCAATATTTCTCATGAATATAATTACAGAAACATCACTGAAATACTAGAAAATCAAATCAACAGTGTATAAAAAACATGTTAAATATGTAAAAAGAATTATATACCCCTGTATAAAAATAATGTTATAGCCAAATGAGATTTAGCTAAAATATGCAAGTCTAGTTCAAAACTTGAAAATCAGTCAATATGTAGTTCATCTGAACAGGCTAAAAAAGAAAAAAAAAAATCAAATGATCGTATCGCTAGATATAAAAAAGCATTTGAGAAACTCCAGGACCTGTTCATGATGAAAACTGAGTAACTTCTTTAATTTGATAAACAATACATACAAAAACCTCACAGACAATGTTCTTAATGGTACAAAGCTCTCCTTGTAAGACCACACAAGGGCAAAAATATTTCCTTTCACAACTGCCTTTCAACACTGAATGTCTGCTAATATAGTAACACAAGAAAAGAAAGTAAGGATATATAGATTGTGAAGGAAGAAATAAAAATACCTTCACTCATACTTGACATAATTGCCTACAGAGAAAATCTGAAAGAATCCACAAAGACACTGGGCTTTAATAAGCAATAATAGCAGGCTTGAAAGATACAAAGTTAATACATAAAGTCAATCACTTCATTATATACCAGCAATAAAGAAGTGCAATTTGAAATGAAAACAGTACTTACATTAGTACTCCCAAAATGAAATATTTAGGTATAATCAAACAAAATGTGCAAAATCTATATGAGAAAAAATTGGATTTGGCCTTTGCCTCTTTAGTTTTGCCTTATAAAACCAAGCATAACATGAGGATTTTCCATAAATAGCATTAACAGTTTAGTTATGATGAGAAAAGGGCAAATATTTGAACATTTTGTTGACCTAAAAATCTTTTCTGCTTGGGGAAAACGTGTTAGAGGTTATAAAATTTGATGATTGTTTTTGATAACAGGAATGATATGAATGATACATGCCAAATGTACTTTAACATTTAAATTAATTAAATTTTTAACAATATAATATTAAGACTGAAAATACATAGTATAAAAAGTACAAACTATCGGCTCTACTGTGTAGAAGTGGACTTGTGCTCCAGTTTGGTGTTAATCCTTATGTTTCTCTATGTATTTCTGTGTATGCATGCACAAATGCACAGGCTTCATTTTAGAGTTTAGTTTTTTGCTTTACGCTAATAGAATAATAACATGTGTTTATTTCCTGCTGTCTTTTTCACGTAATAATAGTGAATTTATTATTGTGACACTCCTCAGGATGCTTTGTGCATTGTGAATCTCCAAAAGGGGATATATGAGAGTCCCAAAATTCACATTCCTAGAGTATTAATGAATTGTGAAAAATCTTGAATTTCAGATAGCATCAGAAAAATGCCTACAAATACCAGTTTTTATACTTTAAACCCTAGCTATGCTATGTCTCTTGCAGTTATTTAATTTAATAAAATATTGTATTAATAAAGTCTTCGAAGGTGCAGGGTGTTTTGGGTTTTAAGAAGGGTTTTAAGAAGAACAAAACTGAGAACACTCAATAGCTGCATGTGGTACAGGAACCTGTAGTGATGAAGGAATGCTGGTGCATCTGCCAGAGATGGGTTACTGGGTAGCAGCCAGTCAGCAGCAAGGAGAACTCAGTAACACTTTTGGATTGACTACTTTCAAACCCCCCGCCCCCAGAAACAATTGCAGAGGCCATTTGCAGTTTCCCTGAAATTGTAGGGGTTTCCTCGAACAGTTATTAGTTAGGTACTTAGAAAAAAATCTGCATACAACTGAGGCCATGAAATCTGAGCAATGACTACAGGGGTATATGGTACATGATACAGCATTTCTCAACTTGATCATGAAACTTTTTCCCAAGGAGCCTCTTGGAGAAACACTGATTTGGGAAATAAATTATTTTTGCATTGTATACTATCTGAGAAACAAGGTAGTGACCGCTTTATGATCTTGTCACTTTAAAAATTGCTTCACATGTGGCTTTCTTGTTTAGATCTAATAGTCAAGTGTATTGGTGAAGAAACAAAGTATGAAAGCATCAGACTTCTATTTGATGGGTTACAGCAGCCAGTACTCAACAAGCAGGTAACATTAATTACAGCTAGTAAACACTAGTTTGGACAGTATACTACACCAAGGCAATGTAATTAAAACACTCAGATACAAAAAAAGTATTTTACTTATGTTACTCTTTTGCTGATTATTGTTATTTTTGTCATGAATTCTTAAATTAAAATGAACTTTCATTGTGAAAATTTGGGAGATATAGAAAACTTATGAAATAAAGTAAAAACTTAAAGTTTGGTAATTCTATAATTTAATGTGTACAGAATAATGGTGGTTTAACACTTTTATGTGTATGGTATGTGTATTTTGTTGAGGTTTATGTTTGGCTTGGTTCAGTAGTTTTCTTCTATACTGAGGATTGAACTGAGGGATGGTGTATTACTGAGCTGTATCCAGCTTTTTTATTTTTTATTTTGAGACTGAATCTCATTAAGTTACCCTAGAAACTCATGATCAAGTTTGTAATCCTCCTTACTCAGCCTTGCAAGTAGCTGAGATTATAGTCATGTGGCACCCTGCCCCAGTAGCTTACTGAGATCTTAATGCAGTTACAATTTATGTTCTGCTCATATCTTTAAGGTTTTGTTGCATATAAAATAACAAAAATGAGTTAGGCATGATAAATGTGTACATGCAAGCATTTATGTGCCTTGTGTGCATTTTAACGAAGGAACATTATTTTTTTAAATTTTTATTATTACTATTATTATTGTTGTTTAAAGAGAAAAAAAACCCAACCAAACAAAATAGAAAGAGGGTAGCAACAATACAGAATTCCAAAGGGGAAAGAAAAAAGAAGAACAACAACCACAATAAAAAACAAAAACACTAAGAAATCGCCACTTGATAAGTTACATACTGTCATCATTGGAAATACTTGTTCAAGTTACAAAATTAAAGCATAGAAAGTAGACATTCAAACAGTGAGACTGTTAATGGTTCTGCTCAACATTCTAACAAAAACAGTAATATGGTCATCTAACTTACACACTTAAACACCCATGCAGTTACATCCTTTAGAGCACTTTCTTTTCCTCTCTTTTTTACAGTAGCATTACACATTTTGGGTTTTATTACTCCTACAGTTCTTATTACTTTTTACACTAGAGATAGAATGTGATATTTATAAATATGATTCTTATTTATTTCACTAATAAGGATAGTCTCAAGTTGTCTCAACAATGGAACATTATTGATAGAAGCTACTTTTGTTCTTATTTTACTTCAGCAGTTCTAGTCCTTGTGGTCTCTTGTAAAGATAACCACCATCCTCAATTTTGTATTTGTTTTTTATTTTGTAGCTCCTTAAATTGTATTTTTTGTTGTTTTGCTCTAGCTGACTTACGTTTTATTGGACATTGTGATACAAGAACTGTTTCCAGAGCTTAATAAGGTAACTGAAAAATCAGTAATTTTGTAATTGTCTTAATGATATACTGACATTTATTTTAATTGGGGACACAAAAAAGTTTCAGAAAACCTGTTATGTCACCCTTTAAAAATTGAACTGAGCTGGGTGTGGTTGCGCATGCTTGTAATCCTCTAGCACTTGGGAGGCTGAGGCAGGAGGATCATTGAGAGTTTGAGACCAGCCTGGGTTACAAAGTGAGCTCAAGGCCAGTTTGAAGTGCATTGTGAGACTGTCTCAAAAAGAAAAGAAAAAAAATTGAACAACTTCAAAAAATATTTAATGTATCATTTATTCAATTTGTCTAGTCACAGAGTGGATTTTAGGTGATGGAAACTGAATAGGCTACACCTTGATATCATCCCTTTCCTAATTACAAGCAGATAGGGACCATTTACAGTCTTCTTAGAGAAAGTATTAGTATTAGAATGGATCAGGTTCTTCAAAGTGTCATCTGAAATTGTAGTCTGTGTCAGAGACTTGAGTATTTTTGATGCATTCAAGTCTGAACCTAAGGACACAAAATGAATTGGATTTAGAGCAATGTATATTATTGCTATATTTAATTTTGGTGATTTTTGGGATTTTGAACAGGATCATTTTCTATTAATTATTTTCTAGTTAATCTCTTTGGCTTCCTAAAAAGACTTATTGTTTAAAGCTATCATATCAAAATGAAATATCATTTTTGTAGAGTAAAGGAAACAAGATTCTCAGTTAATTGCTTATTAATTATAAGCTTTCAAGTTTAGTAATACTAAATGTGATTTTTTTTAATGTGGCAGTTAAAAAATTTTATGTTCAACTACAATACCAAGGAATCTTCAGCTCTTAGGGCTACAAGATTTTTTTTTTTCTTGGACACGGGTTGTCTCTCTCTAGTTTAGGCTGCTCCTGAACTTCGTGTATAAACCAGGCTGCCCTTGAACTCATTGTGATCATCCTGCTTTAGCCTCCTGAGTGCTGGGATTACAGGCATGTGCCACCACATCCAGCCTGAGATGTAATCATATCTGTCTTGCAGTGTTGCTGTAGTCTCTTAACCGTGGATATTATGTGCTGTATATATCATACCAGCAGATTTTTTGCTTTATAATATGTGTCTCAGGTTAAAAGTTTAATACCAAGACAATTCATAAAAGAACTCTATCCTACATCATCTGTATTTTAAATGAACGTATTTTTATTCTAGGTTCAAAAGGAAGTTACCTCTGTGACATCATGGATGTAATTTGGTATAGAATAACTATTTCAAATTTTTATCATACTAGTGTAATAGGAGTGTACTTTTTTTCTTTTACTATTATATATTCTGGTTTGTTTGTTTTATGATACAGATCTTGCTGTGTAGTACAGGCTGTCTTTGAGTTCACTATGTAGCCCAGGCTGACCTTGAACTCACAGTGATCCTCCTGCCTCAGCCTCTCCAGTGCTGGGATTACAGACATGTACCACCATGCTCAGCTATGTATTCTTATATATCTTGTATATTTTGTTGTCCAACATTTTAATTATTTTTTGTTTTAATAAAGATTAACACATACTTAATAATAATTAAAATGATTAGGTTTCATAGCTTTTCATTTTATACCTGTTTCCAGATTTCACAAAAATGTGTGTCACTTATTATCATTTTTTAAAGAGGAAAATTCATACTTCCCTTAGGGCAAACAGGTAAGATTGATAATCTTTGTATTGTATCAACTTTGAAAATAATTTTTCAGTGTGGAAAAAGAGTAAGGTCTGACTTGCTTTCCAGTTTTGTGTTAATATATTAGATTTGTTTACCTTTTTTTTATGTTGTACATAGTTAATTGTAAATAAATTTCTTGTATGAGATTTCTGTTATACAGAAGGTTTATCCTTACTCTTGCTGGGTGACTGACAGATGTTGGTCCTGCTCTCTGTGAAAACTGAATACTTACCAGACATTTGTTACCACAGACATTTGTTACCATGTAGTTACAACTGAAGTGAACTGAATTGTATGTTACTATATTCTAAAACTTATATTTACTATGTAGTTCAGGCTGACCTTGAACTTGCTGCAATCGTCCTGCCTCAGCCTGTTGATTATACATATGCACCACTGTGCCTAACTTTTAAAAGATTATTTTTTAAAGATTCTGTGTTTGGTTTGGTGGCACACTTGTAATTCCAGTTACTCAGCAGGCTGAGGCAAGAGGATTCTAAGTTGAGGGCAACCTAAGCAATTTAGTGAGACTTTGTTTGAAAATAAAAAATAAAAAGGGCTGGAAATGTGGTGCAGTAGTATAGCTCTTGCCTGTTAGATGTGAAGTCCTGAATTTTCAAGCCCAGTATTTCCAAGAAATTAAAAAGATTCAGTGTTTTGAATTTTACTTAGAATTTTTCACTGTGTTATATCCTGTCCTTGAAACAAATTTGTCAATATTATGTTGCACTTGATTGTTGGTTATAGTGTTATTTCAGAATTTATTTATTGTGCTACACATATTAAACTCTAAACTGTGTTAGAGAACTCTGTATATTACTTGGAAAATGAACACATGCCATGATAACTATTTACTTTTTCCCAAAATTTCAAAAAATGCGCCTGAAGTGTTACAATTTTTTTTTTGAAAAGGTTTGCTAGTAGTACTGGCTCTCTCTGTCTCTCTCTCTCTATATATATTTTTTAAATTACTTGAGAGCTTTAGAATATGCCTGGTTTAGAAATGGGCCCCTGAGATCCAGCCACGGCCATGGTGGAACCCAGGAGCCTGCACAAACAAGCAATTCGCCCGCCCTCTTGTTAAGCGTCTTCCTCTGGCGTGAGCCATGAGGAGACCAGGTAGTGTCTCTTGAGCCTACAGGTGCAAAAACATCCCAGTCCCCAGCAACTGGGGAAAGCGGTCTGAGCATCTCTTGGTAGGATGACTATATGCAACATAGCAAATATGGGGGGTGTCCTCTATCTTCTCTTTGAAAGCAAGTGTTGTTTTCATTTTTGTTTCATTATGATTAATTGCTTTACTCTATTAAGTATTCTCTTTCGATTGATTTTTTTTTATTGGTACCAGGGATTGAACTGACGACGCGCTTGCCTTGCAAGCGCTTATGCCGCTAAGCTAAATCTCCAGCCCCTCAATTGATTTGATAATGTTCTGTCTTTGATTTGATTTTGCTGTACCTAATTGACTAGACAACTATTGTGAAGATAATGAGATATATTATGGTACCTATTAATGTTATCCCGGTAACCTGCTGTGAAGTTCTGCACCAAATTCATTGCACTGTGTCAGTTGGCTTTGTTCTGCCTTGTTCTGTTGTATTTCTACTACCTTCAAAAAAAAAAAAAAAAGAATATGCTGGTTTGCCGTGAACCAGTGGTTTAATAGTAAGCCTTAAACATTCACTAATTTCTCAGTAATGGAGAAAAATTAATCAGGCTAATCATTTAAATCCATAGCAATTTGAACATTATTGGAAATGTAATGAATAAACTGGAAAAATAAAGTTTCACAGCTTTTTAATGCTATCTTCACCTAATGTTCTTCTTTTTTTAAAAAAAATTTTCTTCTTTTTTGAAAAAAAATTTACCTATTCTTAAAGTATGGTATTCTGTTTACTTTGGTAAGAAAAACTGTATGCTAGAGGCCCAAATGGCAGAGCCGTGAGTGCTAGTAACTCAGCTTCTCCCGAACAAAGTGTCTATAGAGTCTGGGAAACAATAGCTTAGAAAGGAACTAAAGTGAGTAGAGGTTATCTGGCAGCAACACGGGAACTGACAGAGGAGAAGAAAATAGGATGAAGTGATACAGAAGAAATAGATCAAATGCAGAGGAAAGATGGCGCAGCAGTGGCTGTCTAGCTGCCAGCTGGGAGACAGTGAAACTAACAACTTTTTTGCTCAGGGAGAACTGAAGAGCTGCATAGGGATCAAAAGAATCATTTGCAGTCGGAATCAGCAAGGAAATGCAGAACACTGCTTCCAGAGCAGCCTTCTACAGTTTACAGTTGTTGAGTGACCTGCATACAAGAGCTCCGAGCTGCAACAGCACAGCATAAGCTAGTAGGAACACCATTGTAGGAGAAGGCAGAGTGTTTTAACCTGGGTTCCAGAGCACCCCTTACCTGCTTCACATTGCCATGTTCCCAGAGTAGATGAGGGAAAGATAGCCATGGGAGACTGCTGGCTGGCAGTGGGAGAGTAGATGAGGAGGAAAAGCAGGGCTGGTGAACACAGACTGAGTTCCACAGGATTGGAAGTTCATGTTGGTGCCATGTTCTCACTGTAAGCAGATCTCTATAGCCAGCACCATTCTGAGGACAGACTGCCGCCCTAGACTTGCAGCATGAGCACAGACGTGTCTTGGCTTGAGTTCTGCTCCTTAGCCCTAGCTTGAGGAAAAGAGCCATGCCTCCAAAAGAATAATAAACTTTCTCACATTATTCCTTATTTGAATGTATAATTTTTCTTTTTAATTTTCTAACTTTTAAATTCATTTTTGTTTTCCTTTCTGTATGTTTCCCCCCCATGCTTTTATACCATTTTACCCTTTTTTCTTTTATGAGCACATTTGTGTATGTGTTCTTTCGTTCTTTTCTTTGTTCTCCCAATACAGTTTATAGATGGTTAAAGAATTCTCCCTTGTTCCTTTATATTCCTACTTGTAACCATATCCCTTTACCTGACTTCTTTCTTGTGGGTCTTACTCATTTTCATTTTTTCTTTTCTTTCTTTTCCCCCTTTTCGTTTGTCTCACTTGAAGTTTTTCTCTAATATTAATACACTAGAATCTTTCTGCATCCCCATTTCTTACTACCAATTTTGTACATAATTTTTCCTATTGTCCCCTTCTAAATATATAACATAGCCTTACCATCATTAGGATCTCCCCCACCCCAGCCTTCTGTTTCCTCCTTCCTATATCACAAAGCAGAAGGCTTTAAAAGACAAAAAAAAAAAAAAAGAAACTTGTTTCTCTCCTTTCCCCCCTCTGGCATTACCCAGTCCCTAAACCCTTTTTAGATTACTAACGCTGTAAAGTTACTCTTGCATGCTAGTTTTCACCATTATGGGAGATGAAGTCATCACACTTAGTGCACATTAACTGCAGATCAAGATGTGAGTTAAAATGCTTATTGTATAACCATGGGTTTCTTTAGGCTAAAGGGAGAGCCAGAATAGGGTCTCATGGTATTTTATTTCCCATATAGTCATGATACCACTGTAGTAATGGATTAACTTGTTACTGTTGTAACTGATTCAATTTCATAGAAATAATCCTGACTCAGTGGACAAGTTTGTGCTAGTGAACCTGTCTGCCAAGTCCACCATCACACCCAGGGAAAGGGACAGCAAAAGTCTTAAGAATTCTGACTGTGAGACTCCATAGAATGCCTAAAACCTTTCAGAAGTCCTGAGTCATTGCAGTGGAGGGATCAGAGGGGTTACTGGAGTGTGAGCTCTCAAGGTGGCGAAGAAGCTACTTGAGAGTTGCATACATAGTGTCTCACTGGAATATTTATTCTGTTCCAGTTGGACATCTTACAGATTTAAGTTTTGGTATGTTTCTTGATTTGTTTAGAAATGAGGGACTATGTTCTTTCATGGTTTTCTGTGTTTACTAGGTGGTTACTTTCTGTATTAGGTTGACTTTTGTTCTTTCATTGGCTCTTATTTAACAGATGTGTAGGTTTTCTCCTTTGTCTCAGTGCTATGATTTCTTCATGTCAAACCCCCAAGACAATCCTAGTAACATTTTTAATCATTCTTTTCTCCAACACAAGAACTCTTCCTAAGTTTTAAATTTTTCAGTTTTAGATCCCTCACAGTCGGGGCTGGGGATTTAGCTCAACAGCATAAGTGCCTGCCTTGCAAGCATGTGGTCATGATTCCGATCCCCAGTACCAATAAAAAAAAAGAAAAGAATCAATCCCTCACAGTCACTCCTATATCCTTCAGTATTTACTGGTCCTATACACCTTCAGTTTTTGGCTCTTCCATATCTTACCTAGCTTATTGTCTTCCCTGTCAACAAATTCTGACAATTACATTGCTTTCCTCAATCACAGTGAAAGCCTCCTTTCTCCTATATCTTACTGTTGCCCCTACAAAATAGCCACTGAAAACTCTCTATTAAACCTTCAACTCAACTAAAAAGACATCTGTAAAATTAAACCCTACATCAACTTTCATCTACCACTGTTTCCCCTTTAAAACCTCCCCCTTAGTGTCTGACAGTCCTTATCCAACCACCTCCCATTCTTTTTTTATATTATTTTTCTTTTTTTTAATTTTAAACAGTAAAACAGAACAAAGCAGATCAGAAGAAATGAATGTAAGTGACACAGATTTCAAAGCAAGACAGATCAACAGTGGCTACCATAATGTCTTTTGTTTTCTTCTACATAGTTACATCTTGACACACAATTCATACAAAACAAAATAGTATAAAACTGATCAAAACAATAATGAAGGCATTACAGGCCTTCAAAACCATGCAATAGGAGAATCAACAATGGCTACTGTCTCTTATTCTCTTAAAAATAGCTGCCGATACTTTTATGTATGTTGAAATTAAATAATACAAAACAGGCAAAAACCACTCTGAACAAAGAATAAAAGCATTACTGGATTTCACAGCATGATGATAGGAAATTAGCAATGGATACCATAATGTCTTTTTCTTCAAAGTAGCCATTCATATCATCACATATCATATAATCAATTGTTGTAAACTATTTAGGAGAAGTTCTAGGCATGTATAAGCCTCTACATGTACATTTACCCTTTCTGCATTAGAGGGAAAAACAACAAAACAAATTACTAGAAAACCAAATGGAGCCTAAAACAATGATGAGATAGACCTTCAAAACAAGGCGATAGGAACATAGCTAAGGTTGTTATTTTACATAGTGATCTTGAAAAGAGTTCCTGAGATCACCAGACACAAACAAAATTGATCCAATCTATGTTAACTTTTGTTCTGAGAACTAATAGAATTTGTAGCACAATCATCTTAGCTATCTTAAGTGTGTTTATACAAATTTAGATATTTTTTATTTTTCCTTCCTTTTTTTCCCCTCCTTTTCCCTGAGATACTATTTTTTTCCCCTTTGAGCAGATTCTTACGCTTTCACTGTATTTATTGAGGATTTTGTATCATACTACTTTTACCATTTCTTACACTAGGGAGACAATAATGTATTTACACATATGAGTCTGATTTCAGTTATGAGTATGGTCTCAAGTTGTATTCATTTACCTATAAAAATCTCGTGATTGGAGACGTCCAAAGATGGTGGACCGGTAGGTAGCAGGAGAGGGACCCTCTCTGAGAGAGACAGCTTAAATGCCAGAATAAAACACCCTGGAGAGACCCAAACAGAGACAGATGGACTCTCACAACCCATGAAGAAACTAAAGTGCAAAAAATTGCTCGAATATGAGGTCCTGGGACTACTATTAGAGAAGCTAAGATCAGTGAGCACGGCGCCCTTCTCGAGCCGCCTGAATTCCTGCCAGAGACCTGACCAACCGATCCTCGCTGAAGCTTGAGCCGCCGGAGCGTGGAGCTGAACAGCCCTGTGTGTGGCTTGCCCTGACCCGGCCCTGCATGCGACCTACCCAGAGGCACCGTGAATTTGGACCACAGCCGTGCTGAAGTCGGAGGTAGGGGAGCCCAGCAGTTCTCGGGGCCCAGCATCAACATGCGGTGAGTGATGGGAATAAGACCCTCCCACAGGAAAGGGGCAACTGACTGGACAACATGTTGGATTTGGGCAGGAGAGCCCTAACTCCATAAGGAAGTGGCTTCAGTTGGTTGCTTGCCTCGCTGAGTGCATTGGTAGAATCTGCTTGGACTGGGCCGTGCCCCTGGGTGGGATCCAGTGAGTCGCTACAAATTAATTCCCTGAGCTCGGCGCACACTGACTCAGTGAAGGCCTGCAAAGGTTGACTGGCCCGGAGGGGAGGAGCCAGCACACACTGCCCGGGCTTGAACTTTAATCTCTGATAGCCGACTGAAGAGGGCAAAAGCTCCTAACCTGCGCACTCTAGAGGATCCTTAACCAACAAGAAAAGGGTCTGGGAATTGCACTATACACTTGTATGGAAGGAACCAAAAACATGACAAGAGGGCAAAATAAGAAAAAACCCCTAGCCCCAAACCCTGAGAACATTGATCCAGGAGAGGTAAATACAAAAGAGTCCAACCCTACAAAAAATACTGAAGGACATTTTAGAGAGAACAAGAATACGACCTACCATTTCAGGAACAGTGGCAGAGAGGCCTCAGTGAACGGGGCAGACAGTGGAGTGGAAAAGAAAAATAGACTTATCAATGGCAGACAAACAGAATAGGAGAAATAAGGCAGAGAAGATTGGCTGTAATCTCTAGTATAGATGGCCTTGAAATATTAAGACAGGGAAACACACCCAGGCTGGGGATTTAGCTCAGTGGCTTAAGCGCCTGACTGGCAAGCGCAAGGTCATGAGTTTGATCCCCAGTACCAAAAAAAAAAAAAAAAAGACGGAGAAACAGGCAGAGTAGATCAGGAGACAGGGTCCATTGAGATCCTCTATATAGGGAGGCAGTGGGATCCAAAACAAGCAATGCACCCTATGGGAGTGAAAGGGGAGGGATTGTCCAAAAAAGGGAGGCAAAGGATATTGTTCATTGGGTAACAAGATTTAAAATTTACATTATTCTCACCACACTGCTTGGATGGATTACATGCTGTTCCAGTTTGTCTACTTACACTAGACTTGAGGACATGGTCAGCTATCCCAAAAATAAGAGGACTTATTATGGTAATCATCCCTAATTTTCCTATCAACTTAATCTGAAGCCCTTTATAACTTATACTGTCTTATTATGACTGATCTTATTTGAATCTGGTTTGTTAGATTGCTACTTTGTATTGACTGGTTTTATTCAAATCTGTTATGATTGATAGCATCAAGTCTAAGAGTATCTCCGATTGTCTGGTTTTGAAATTTATGTCTCTTACATTGCTTTCTTGTGATCCACTGTGTTCTGTTTTGTTGTGTTTAATTTTACCCTTTTGATATAATCGCGTGTATATTTGAGTGGGTAAGATGTATGACCATATTGCTGTTTTTATCAGATCGTGGAGCAGAACTGTTAACACTGTTTGAATGTCTACTTTACATGTTTTAACTTTGTAATTTGAACAACTATTTCCAAGAAGTCAGTATTTAATTTGTCAAGTAATAATTTCTTAGGTTTTTTTTGTTGTTGTTCTTTTTCTTTTTTCCTTGGAGTTCTGTATTGTTGCTACCCTTTATTCTGGTTTTTTTTTTCTCATAAATAAAAAAAAAACTTGTGATCTTTCTTTATAGTTGAGTAGTACTCCATTGTATAAAAGTACTTCTTTTTTATCCATTCTTCAGTTGATGGGCACTTAGGTTGTCCAAGATCTGGCTGTTACAAATTGTGCTGCTATCAACATGGGTGCGCATATATCAGTGTGATACGATGTTTTTAGTTTCTCTGGGCCTATGCCCCTATCTCAAGCACCTATGTCAAAAATATTTTGTTACTTTATCCTAATGAAATAATCTGTGACCTTTGCCACTTTAAAATGCCAGTGTCAGCAACAGGTTTTTTGTTTTCCACAATAAAATAAAAACACTCCAGGATTCTGACTCTCCTATTTAACAAAATTTTCACATCTGAGAATTTTGCAGAAATAGTTATCTTTCTCTCATTTATCATTCTCACCCAGCATTCATGTTGCAGTAAATTTTCAGGGATATAATGTCTAAAATTGAGGCAAACAAATTTCCTGCCTAATACTGTGCTGGGGAGCCCACACCCAGCCACGTGTCAGGCAACCAGCCACTACCATTGAGGTATGTTCCCAACCCCAAAACTTCCTGCTTGCTACTTTAATGTGTATACTGTCCTGCAACATGAACTCTACCCTTGTGAAAGCTGGAACAGCTGACATCTTGACTCAGAGCATGAAGAAATACCAACATACATGACTGCTTGTCAGTTAAGGTGTGCTCCCCACCTCTACCACAGATGAATTAATGAAATGTTGATGGTAGAGCCATTTCAAGTGGTTGTAGAGAAAAATCAGGTAATATGCTAGATGTACACATCCTAAACAACTTTTCCAGGGCCAGCCACACAACTGCTTGCTTGGCAAGTGCAAGGTCATAAGTTCAAGCCTGGTACCCTCTCCCCCCAAAAAAACCCCCAAAACAACTTTTCCATACAATTTGAGCTCCTTGAACCACTTAAGTTGGTTAAATCCCTAACAGCACAAACGTCTCCCTAACCTAGTTCTATAATCAGGTCTGTTAGCTAGAAAGCAAATACTGGATACTGCCCTAATGTTCTGTTATTTCATGGTTGCACACAGGAATGGCTGTTTTGAGTATAATGCAAGCCTCTATTTCCCTTTAACCATAAGAATTAAAACAAGTTTTGATAGTCTGTCTGTAGTTTCTTTCAAGCAGTTTTGCCAGCTTTCAATGGAGTTTTTAGTTTCCTAGTAATCTCTTTGAATCTGCTTCATGTATTCTAGGTTTTCTTTATATTTTTCATCAAACATTTCTCTCCTTTTGTGTTCCTCCATTCTTCCATCTGTGTCTTCTTGAGAGGTGCTTAGCATTTCTTTTATTAATCTACTTGTATCTTGCTTAACTTGAATTAATATTTCAGTTTTGAGCACATCTACGAAGTCCTGAAGATACCTCTTTATGTTCGCTGATGCTATGTTTGATGTTGTATGGAAGGATGTTGCATGTTTACTGCCCTCAATCTCTTTTGTATTTACCTCTCTTGGATTCATATTCTCAGAGTTGGGGGCTGGGGGCTTTTTCTTATTCCTTTCTCTTGTCATGTTTTTGGTTCCTTCCATACAAGTATACAGCGGAGTTCCCAGTCCCTTTCCCTGTTTTTATGGCTCCTCTGAAGCATGCTGGCTAGGGGTTTCTGCCCTCTCCAATCCGCTGTCAGCCACTGAGGTACAGGCAGGGGCAGCGTATGCTGGCCCCTCCCCTCCAGGCCAGCCAACCTTTGAGGGTCTTCATTGTGTCAGTGCACGCAGCACATAGGGAATTGGTTTGGGATGACTTATTGGGTCCCAGTCAGGGGTGTGACACAGGCCAAGCAGATCCCACCAGTCTACTCCTGGAGCGGAGCAACCAACTGAAGTCACTGCCGTTCCCAAGTTGGGCCCATCCTGCTGGACTCCAACATGTCGTCCAGTTGGTCGCCCCTTTCCCGTGGGAGGGGCTTATTCCCAGCACTCACTGCAGGTCAATGCTGCTCCCTCTCTGGCTCTGTTCTCCATTGGGCTCCTCGACCTCTGACTTCAGCATGTTCGCATGTCTGCAGTATGAGTTCACAGCAGCTCCATGCAGGTCATGCACGGGATGGCTTAGCTACATGTATGGTGTCGCTCAAGCCAGTCGCATCCGTGCAGATTCGAGCACTCAGGCCAGACTTGGTGAAAGTGCTGTAACTGCTGATCTTAGCTTCTCTAATGGTAGCCCCCGGGACTTCGTATTTGAGCTCATTTCCCTTCAGTATCTTCCTGGCTCAAGAGAATCCATCTCCCTCTGTCTGGGTTTCTCCAAGATGTTTTATTTTGGCATCTGAGCTGTCTCTCTCAGAGAGGCTTCTTATTCTGCTACCTATCGGTCTGCCATCTTTAGCTCCTCCCCATACCTTTTTTTCAGGTTTTTTTTTTTTTATTTTAAAGAGAATAAAACAGAAGAGGGCAGAACAAAGCAGATCAGAACAGAACAACATAAGCAACACAGCACTTTACAATAAGACAACCAGACATTAACAGTAGCTATCAAAATATCTCTCTGCTATAGTTGAGCATAGTTTCAAATACAATAATATCAAACATAATAAAATAGTATAGAACCATTCGAAAGAATGAAAGAATTACAGAGCATTCTGAACCGAATAACAGAGAATGATCAATGGGTACTATTGTATCTCATTTTCAATAAAAAAAATTTGTTCATACTATCACATATATTAAAATCCCAATAAGACATAGAACCAATGGTAATAGAAGAAAGAAGCATGGTAGGACTTCTAAGCAAGACAATATTAAATCAGCAATGGCTGCCATAATGTTTTGTTTTCTTCAAAACAGCTGTTCCTACTGTCATGCATAATAAAGTAAACAAAACAGAATAAAACCCTTCCAACTGATGAATGAAAACATTGAAAGGCTTCAAAGCAATGAAATGGGGACTCATGATTACCATACAATCTTATATACTCTTACCAACTCACATACTATGGAGACTATACAGTATTTACACTTGTGAGTTTGGTTTATTTTGCTTATGAGTATGGTCTCAAGTTGTGTCCATTTATTTATAAATATCTCAATGTGATCATTCTTTATAGCTGAGTAGTACTCCATTGTATAAAAATACCACAACTTTTTTATCCATTCCTCAGTTGATGGGCACTTAGGTTGTTTCCAGAATCTAGCTATTACAAATTGTGCTGCTATAAACATAGGTGCACATATATCACTGTGGTATGATGTTTTCAGTTCTTCTGGAAATATGCCTAAAGCTGGGTCAAATGGGACCTCCATATCCAGCTTTTTGAGGAATCTCCAGACTGACCTGCACAGTGGTTGCACCAGTCTACACTCCCACCAACAGTACAGAAGAGTTCCTTTTTCCCCACAGCCTCTCCAGCACTTGTTGGTAGTATTTTCTATCCTGGCCATTCTTTCTGGAGTGAGACGGAATCTCAGTGTGGTTTTAATTTGCATTTCTCTCATGACTAATGATGATGAACATTTTTTCATGTATTTATTTGCCATTCATGTTTCTTCATCTGAGAACTGTGTATTCATTTCAGAGGCCCATTTTTGGATTGGGTCTTTGAATTTTGAGGGTCTGATTTTTTTAAAATTCTTTATAAGTTCTAGACAGAAGTTCTTTGTCTGAGGGACAGTCCATTAAGATTTCTTCCCAATTTGTGGGATTTCTTTTCATTCTTCTAGAAATCTCTTTTGACATGTAGAAACTCTTTAATAAGATGTGGTCCCAGTTATTGATTTTGGGAAGTATTTCCTGTGTGGTTTGATTCTTGTTCATGAAGTCTCTACCTACCCCTATATCTTCGAGATTTTTACCTACTTTGTCTTCCATCAGATTTAGTGTTTCTGTTTTAATATTTAGATTTTAGATCCATTTAGGTTTTAGTTTAGTGCATGGTGATAGGCATGTGTCTAGTTTTAGTCTTCTGCATATGGATAGCCAATTTTTCCAGCAACATTTGTTAAAGAGACTGTCATTCTTCCAGCAAGCATGTTTGGCCCCTTTATCAATGATAAGGTGGTTGAGTGAGTTTGTGGTTGTGGTTGTATCTTCCAATCTATTCCATTGATCTTCAGGTCTGTTTTTATTCCAGTACCATGTTGATTTTATCACTGTAGCTTTTTAGTATAATTTCAAGTCAGAGATTGTGATGCCTCCTGCCTTGCCTTTGCTGCTTAGAATCACCTTTGTTATTCTAGGTCTCTTCTGGTTCCAAATGAATTTTAGGAGTGATTTCTCTAGATCTGTGAGGTATGTTAGTGGTATTTTGATTGGGATTGCATTGAATCTGTATAGTAATTTTGGGAGAATGGCCATTTTCACAATGTTTGTTCCTCTTATCCATGAACAGGGGATGTCTTTCCATTTTCTGAGGTCCTTTTCGATTTCCTTTTTCAGGGTATTATAATTTTCCCTGTATAGCTCTTTTACTTCTTTTGTGAGATTAATTCCTAAGTATTTCATTTTTTTGGATGCTACTGTGAAGGGTGTGGCTTCTCTTATTTCTCTCTCAGTATTTTTGTTGTTAGTGTATAGGAATGCTATTGATTTTTGAGTATTGACTTTGTATACAGCTACCTTGCAGAATTTATTTATTATATCTAGGAGTCCTTCAATAGAGTTTTGGGGGTCTTCTATGTAAAGTATCATGTCATCTGCAAATAATGATAATTTAACTTATCATTTCTTGTTTTACCTGGGGGATTATTTCTGATCTGAGTTCTTTTAAGGCTTCCCAGAGTTGTTTATTTCAGTTGCTGGCATTTTAGGGAGTTCAAGTATATGGCTTATATTTCATTCTATGTTCATATCTCCTAGACTTGCTTGGGATGGGCTGGAGTTTTGAGAATGCATTTTGCTCTTTTGTTTGTCATTTTCTTGTATTCCATTAGGGAAGCTGAAGACAAGGCCTCAGTTGTTTCCTGGGTTGATAATATGTATCCCTACTGCAGGGAGTTTTCCAAGTTGAATGGAGGTCATTAGCTAGCCCTTGCCAGGTGACTCCCATTTACCTGGCTCTGAGGGATGTGCGGTGCCTGCAAGGCTGGGTTAAGTTCACTGTGCATGCTTTCAGCTCACAGGCAGAGTGCAGGCAGGTGTGACCACTGGAGAGTCACTGGGCAGGGCTTCCTGTCAGTCACCCAGTGATGGTGGACTCTGAGTGGGGTCCTACCAGGCTAAGAGTGATGTGCAGAGGCTGCACTGCGGGATGGAACTCTCAGAATGCACTTTTGGCTCACCAGGTAGAGCAGCACACAGCTGCGGGCTACTTGAGGATCACTGGGTGGTGAACCACCTCCCATTCTATCCACGCAACATCACTTACCTCATTGCAGAACAACCACAAATAATAAAATCTCATAGTGTACATATAAGAAAAAGGGGGAAGGACTGATGTATAGAATTGTAAGATTGAATTTCTGGAAGCTGTCATAACCAGAAGTAATTCTTTCAGCAAAATATAAGACAGAGTTGAAATCACTTAAATAACAGGACTAAATGCTAGCAGTGGACATATGCAGCTGGAAATTATTCAAAAGGATGCAACATGCTGTGAAAAATCTCCATATAAGCCACAGACTCATCACTTCTGTAGTCCTCAACCTACAGGAATTCCCATTCACCCAAGAAAGAAAAAGCCAACCTACATGTAGGAGAATGTGGAAGCAAGGAAATAGATTTGACCTCCCTCCCCAGCTCTCTCAAGGCAGAGCAAGGGTGTCACAAAGAAGAAAACAATGCCAGGCAGTAGAAACCTGTGAAAAGTATATAGGAAGGGATGAGGAAAATAGATGAGTTAAAAGAGGAAATGAACCAAAAGTTCACAGCAATTTCACTCAAAATGGTGAATTTTGGGCAAATTTAAAAAACTGGATGAGCTAACAAAAACAGTTCAAAATTTGACAGATTCAATGATAATATGGGATCCTTGAAAATAGAAATGCCTGAAATGAAAACCTGTATACAATTCATACATTGCAGAAATGATCATTGTAAAGACAGTGTGCTATTGGAAATAAAATAGTGAAGTACAATAAAGAGCTCAAAGAGGCTATAAAGAAAAGACTATCCAGCAGCTACTAGACAGCAAGAAGACCTGTCTAAGGCTGACTGGATTTAGAGAAAGTATAGACAATAGCATAGATGGTTTCACTAACATGCTTACAGAAGACATAGAAGAAATTTCCCAAGTACAAGAAAAAAGTTTAAGATACAAGTGATTTGTTTATAGAGTATCAACTATGAAGAAAAAATAAGCTCACCACGACACACTAAGTTACCAGCTATCCAGCAAAAAAAGAAAAAAAAAACCCAAATCTCACACACAAAACCAGAATTTTAAAAGCAACCAGGGGTGAGGGGAAATCACATAAAGGTATACCCACTTGAATAACTGACTTCCAACCTTAAAGGCCAGAAAAGCTTGGAATTATTTCAAGCCTTAAGAGCAAACAGTGTACAACCCAGAAACTCTCCTTCAAAATAGGTGGAGAAATAAAGTATTTTCATGAGAAAGACCAGCCCAGAAGGTGTATGAGTGCTAAATCACCTCTAGAGAAGATACTTCAGAATATTCTTGACAGAAACTACAAATTTGACACAGGTGGTTAACTACTGAGATCCATGGATAAACAGCAACAAAAACATGAAAAAGTACCAACAGTAAATAACACATCTCAGTAATATTTCTGTGTAAGATGCAGACTAGCAGACTGGATCAAAAAACAGAATCCTAAATTTCAAAGATGGCAGACCTAGAGTTAGGAGGATATGGAGCCTTTCTGAGAGAGACAGCTCAAATGCCAGAATAGAACACCCTGGAGAGATCCAAACAGGGAGATGGACTCTCTCAACCCAGGAAGAAACTGAAGGGAAAGAAACTGCTCAAATATGAGGTCCCGAGGCTACCATTAGAGAAGCTAAGATTGGCAAGCCCTGCACTCTCACTGAGCCACCTGAATTCATGCCCGAGATCCACTTGAGCGACCGAACCCACACCGAAGCAACTGGATTGAGTGGCCAGAGCGTGGAGCTGAACAGCTCTGTGCACAGTTCACCCGGAACCAGCCCTGCATGTGACCCACCCAGAGGCACCGTGAATTCACACTGCAGCCACACTGAGGTCAGAGTTTGGGGAGCCCAGTAGTTCTTGGGGACTGGCATCAACATGCGGTGAGTGATGGGAATGGGACCCTCCTGCGGGAAAGGGGCAACCAACTAGGTGACATATTGGAGTTGGGCAGGAAAGTCCTGGCTCTGTAAGGAAGTGGCTTCAGTTGGTTGCTCCCCTCGCAGAGTAGATTGGAGGGACCTTCTTGGACTGGGCTGGGTCATCACAAATCAGTTGGTTCCTTGAGGGCAGCGCACACTGACACAGTGAAGGCCCGCGAAGGTCGACTGGCCCGGAGGGGAGGAGCCAGCATATACTACCCTTGCTTGCACTTCACTCTCTGATAGCAGATGGCAGAGGGCAGCAGCCCCTAGCCTACATACTCCAGAAGAACTCTAACCAACAAGAAAAGGGGCTGGGAATTACACTATACACTTGTATGGAAGGAACCAAAAACATGATGAGAGGGAGAAATAAGAAAAAGCCCCCAGCCCCCAACCCTGAGAATATTGATCCAGAAGAGGTAAATATAAAAGAGATTGAGGGCAGCAAACATGCAACATCAAACACAGCGTCAGTGGACATAAAGAGATATCTTTGAGACCTCGTAAATGAGATCAAAACTGAAATATTAATTCAAGTTTAACGAGAGATAAGTAGATTAATAAAAGGCTGGGCATCTCTCAAGAAGACACAGACAGAAGAATGGAGGAACACAAAAGGAGAGAAACATTCAATGAAGAATATTTTAAAAACCTAGAATTCATGAAGCAGATTCAAAGAGATCACCAGCAAACTAAAGACTCCATAGAAAGTTGGCAAAACTGCTTGAAAGAAACTAAGGATAGACTATCAAAAATTGAACACAGGCTTGCAATGTGTGATCATGAAAGGGAAGATCTCTTAAAAATAACAAGGGAGCAGGCAGTCAGCATACAAAGTCTAGAGGACGACAAGAGGATCTATAACTTAAGAATAAAGCATGTGAATGAAAAAGCAGGAGTCAAAACAAGAATTGCAAAGGCTATTCACAGAAATTATTAAGGAAAACTTCCCAAACACAGAAAAAGGAAATGATATGCAGACATATGAAGCATACAGAACTCCAGCCACATGCAACCAAAACAGAGCTACAGCCAGACACATAATCAAGATCCCATAAATTCAATATAAGAACAGAATATTAAAAGCCATCAGAGAAAAGAAACAGATCACCTATAAAGGAAAACCCGTCAAAATCACAGCAGATTTCTCAACACAGACCATCAAGTCAAGAAGAGCTTGGAGTGAAGTAATTCAAGCCCTGAAGGAGAACAATCTCCAGCCCAGATTGATGTATCCTGCAAAACTCTCTCTAGAAATTAATGAGAAGCAGATGCTTCCATGACAAAGAAGAACTGGGAGAATTTGTGACCACCAATCCAACCCTACAAAAAATACTAAAGGACATAAATACTAAAGGACTAAAAGACTAAAATACTAAAGGAGAAAGAATACGAGCATTTTAGGAACAGTGGCAGAGAGGCCTCAGTGAATTGGGCAGACAGTGGAGGGCAAGAGAAAAATAGACTACCAATGGCAGAAAAATAGAATAGCAGAAATGAGGCAGAGACGATTGGCTATAATCTCTAGTATAGAGGGCCTCAAAATACTAACAGAGAGAAACACAGGCAGAGTAGATCAGGAGATAGGGTCCACTGAGATGCTGTATATAAGGAGGCAGTGAGACCCAAAATAAGCAGTGCACCTTATGGGAGTAAAAGGGGAGGAAGTGTCTAAAAAAGGAAGGCAGAGCATATTGTTAATGGGGTAACAATATTTAAAATCTACATTATTCTCATCACTCAGCTTGGATGGATTACATGCTGTTCCAGTTTGTCTACTTAACTAGACTTGAGGACATGGTCAGCTATCCCAGAAATAAGAGGACATAATATGGTAATCATCCTTAATATCCTATCAACTTAATCTGGAGCCCTGTATAACTTACACTGTCTTATGACTGATTTTGTTTGAATCTGGTTTGTTAGATTTCTGTTTTGTGTTGACTGATTTTATTCAAATCTGTTATGACTGATAGTAGCAAGTCTAAGTGTATAGGCAACTACACTGAAGATGACAAGATTCACTAAGATACCCACTCTGGTTTGATTATTACTTGCTTTTGAAGTCTTATAATGTCTCCAATGCTTCATTTCTATTAATGTTGTTATACACTGCTGAGACATCATGGTAACCATTATAGATCACCTTGTATTGTGGTTTTATATGACTTTTTGCTTCATGCTTTTCTAGGAATTGTTTTGTCTTGCTTTGTTTTGTTTTTCCCTCTAATACAGAAAGGATAGATATACATGTAGAGACTCACACATGTGTAGAGCTTATAAACAATTTATGAGAACCAACTATATAATGCATGTTGAAATGAACAACTACTTTGAAGAAAAAGAGACACTACAGTACCCAGTGCTGACTCCATAATGTCATGATGTGAAATCCAGCAATCCTATCATTCTTTGTTCAAAGTGATTTTAGCTTGTTTTGTTTTGTTTAAGTTCAACACGCATGAAGGTATGGACAGCTGTTTGGAAGAGAATGAGAGACACTGACAGCCATTCTTTGCTTCCCTATTGTCTGGTCTTGAAAACCTGAAACGCCCTCCTCCTACCACTTAGATCAGTTCCATACTATGTTGTTTCATGTGAATTCCCTGTATGTGACAATATGGACAACTATTTGGAAGACAACAAGAGTCAATATGATAGAGAGTGAATATCTCCAATTGTCTAGCTTTGAAATTTATGTCTCTTTCTTTGCTTTCTTGTGACCCACTTTATTTTTTGTTGTGTTTAATTTTACCCTTTTGATATAATTGCATGTATGTTCGAGTGTGTAAGATGGATGACCATATTGCTGTTTTTGTCATATCATGGAGCAGAACTGTTAACAGTGTCACTGTTTGCATGTCTAATTTGCATGTTTTGATTTTGTAATTTGAACAACTGTTTCCAAGATGTCAGTATGTAATTTGTCAAGTAATGATTTCTTGGTGGTTTTTTTTTTGTTGTTGTTGTTCTTTTCCTTTTTTCCTTGGAATTCTGTATTGTTGCTACCCTTTATTTTGTTTTGTTTGGTTTTTTTTTCTCTTTAAATAAAATTTTAAAAAAAATTTTAAAAAACAGTTCTGCATCAAAAAACAAACAAAAAACCAGAATCCAATAATCTGTTGTGCTCAAGAAATTCATAAAAAAGATACTTATTGAGTAATAACTACAGGATGAAAAACATTTCTTGTATCAGGGCCTCCAAAACAAGTTGAGGTAATAGTTCTAGTGTTAGATGTAAACTCTGACTAAAACTGACTAGAAGTGACAACCAAGGTCACTACATACTAATTAAGGGAACAATCCAAGAGGAGGTAACATTGATAAACATATGCATCAAATACCAGAGCACCTATATTCGTAAAACAAAAACTGCTAAAATTAAATGATCAAATAAATACAATCTTAGAAGGGGATATTAACACCCCCACTTTTGCAAAGAGATCAATGAAGCAAACCAATAAAGAATTTCAGGGACCAGGGGTTTAACTCAGTGGCACGAGTGTCTGCTTGGCAAGTGTAAGATCCTGAGTTCCATCCCTGGTACCAAAGAGAAAAAAAAAAAAAAAAAAGAATTTCAGAAGTGAACACACCCTTTAACATGGGCTTAATGATATATACAGAGTGTTCCATCCCTCTACAAGAGTATACATTTTTGCTGGGCATGATAGCACATGCCCACACCAAGGAGACAGAGGCAGGAGGATTTCTAGGAGTTTGAAGCTAGCCTAGGCTACATAGCTCAAGGCCAGTCTGAGCTACATAGTAAGACACTCCAACACATACACCCCTCCCACACACATATTTTCTTCAGCATCACATGTTAGTTTTTCTAAAACAACACATTCTAGTCAACAAAACCTGCTTAAGTAAATGTAAAAGGACTATCCCATGCATACTGTCAGACCACTGTGGAATAAAAGTAGAAATAAATGACAGAGGAAATTTTGAAAAAGGCAAAAGCTCCTGGCTAAGTAACAGTATACTATACAACCAGTGGGTCACAGCAAAATGCATGGTTCTAGGAGAAAAGTATGAAGATCAACAGAACAGGATTGGAAATACAGAAAGTTCCCCAGACACATTCAGCTATTTGATCTTCAAAAATGAACCAAAAACATATGTTGGAGGAAACTTATTTAACTTATTTAACAAGTGCTTCTTGGAAAACTGGTTATCCATGTGCAGAAGATTTAAACTGGTCCCTTGTCTAAAAGCATATACAAATCAACTTAGTATATGGATCAAAGAGCTAAACATTTTAAACCTACTGGATGATAAAATAGGTGAAACACTTGAACACTATTATGGCCTGTGTCCAGATGTTCCCCCAAAGCCTAAGTGGGGCGTTTTCCTAGGTGGGTGATTCTAGAGTATGGGATCAATTCATAGTGTAATGCTAACCTCAGAGACACTAGGATTAGGGGTGTGAGAGCTACCCATCATAAATAGCCTGGATAAGATATAAGGGCAGAAAGATGCTGTTAAGGTTCCTCACTTGTTTTGCTACCTTCTGACATAAACTGTTTATCCTCTGCAAGGCCTGTCTGCTATGCCACCCTGCTTTGGAGTCACCTCTTATGGAGTGAAACCTCCACAAACTGTGAGCCAAATAAACCTTTTACCTTTAAATTTAAGTGTTGGATATTTTGTCTTAACAATAAGAAAATTAACTAAGACAAACACATAGGTGTATGAAAAGATTTTCTAAATAGAACTTCAATTGCACAAGACATAAGAATCAACAAATGAGATTATATCAGACTAAAAGGCTTCTGCACAGCAGAAGAGTCAGTCAATAGAATGAAAAATTTTTTGCCAGCTACTCCTCAGACAACTAATATTGTAACGGAAAATGCCTTCCCAGTACACTTGAGTTTTTTAGTTGCCCAGGCGACAGTTCCTGTTCCAGTTCTGGTTGCTTTTGTCTGTTAAAAGCAGTTGGTCACTGTGATGTATAGCTGGTCATTATGATGCACATTGAATAAACCAATCCCCAATTGACAAGCCATTTTGCCTCTGTACTTCCTGCTTGTTTATCCCATATAAGCCCTAGACCACCAGAGATCAGGGCCTGATATTCTGGGAATGGTCCTGATCAGTGCCCATTGATGTAAATATATCTGCCTCCAAGTTCTGGGAGTCACTTCAGTGTTTTTGCTTGCTATTGCAATATCTACAGTATATAGAAAACTCAAACAAACAAACAAACAAGCCAAAAAAACTATGTAAAATTAAACATCCAGTCAAAAAATGGGCAAGACAATTCACAAAGTAAGAAATGCAAATGATCCACAAATATATGAAAAAATGCCCAAAATGTCTGTCCATTAGAGAAATGCAAATTAAAACAATGCTAAGATTCCCTTTTACTCTGGAAAGAATGGCAATCATTACATAAACAATAACAAGTGCTAGCAAGACAATAGTAGAAAAGCAACACTTCATTGTTGGAAATGTAAATCAGTACAATCATTAAGAAAAGCAGTATAGAGATTTCTTTTTTTTTTAAATTTTATTTTAAAGGGGGTAAAATTAAACACAACAAAACGGAACAGAACAGGACATAAGAAAGCATAAATTTCAAAGCTAGACAACCAGAGATCTTTACTATCTGTCATATTGTCTCTTATTTTCTTCCAAATGGTTGTCCATATCTTCGCTTATGGGGAGCTCATACTAAATAACACAGCCAATGTTTTCACAAGATGTGTAGTTAGCTGGCTCCCACTTGCTAAGGGGGAGGGGTGGGGTATGGGCCAGGGGACAGGATGACATGAGATGTTTGATTCTCAGCCTGCTTGCTGGCAGGCTCACAGCCGCCCCTCGGAGAGGAGAGGAGCTCCTTGTTCTCCCGGCACCTTGCATCAACCACACGGTGCGAGTCCTGAAGCACCAGGGTCTCTTTCCTTTGGGCCGCGGAAAGTCTGCCACACTCACAGCCGCCCCCCGGAGAGGAGAGGAGCTCCTTGTTCTCCAGGCATCCTGAGTCAACCACATGGTGCAGGTCCTGATGTGCCAGCGCCTCTCCCCTACAGGCCCCCAAAAGTCCACCATACTCACCTGCTATTTCTTTCTGATGAATTGACCATTACATTTCCAAATTTCTGAAATGGCCAACAGATCACAGAAATAATTCTCTTTAGGCTCCTGTTTGAAACCAGCAGCTATAGCAATCTGCTGGCCTTGCTTCAGGGCCATTAGAGATTTCTTGAAGAATTAAAATTAGAAATACCATATTATCCAATGATTCCTCCTGCTGGATATCTTCTCCTAAAGACTTAAGACATTGTACTACAATGCATGCAAACCATTTTTTTTTTTTTTTTGTCTTTTTGAGACACAATTTTGCTATGCAGTTTAGGCTGAGCTTGAACTCACTATGTAATCCAGGCTGGCCTCAGACTTGCAGTGATCCTACTGCCTCAGCCTCCTGAGTGCTGAAATTACAAGTGTGCATCACTGTGCCTCACCAACAAATGTTTTAGCAGCACAATTTTTAATAGCTAAATCCTGGAAACAGCCAGTGTATCCATCAACAGATAATTGAGTAAAGAAAATGTATCTATATGTAATGGAATAGTACACTGCTAAAAAGAATGACACATTTATAGGAAAATGGATGCACCTCAAAAATATAATGTTCAGTGAAATAATACCATATGGTATCTCTCGCTTGAGTGAGGCAAAGTACAAAGAATAATAAATGATAGATCTCTTGCAATAGAAAGCAGTCCAAGGGAAGAGGCATTAGGGGTAAGGAGAAATAAATAAATATTCCATGCACAGGAAGTTAATAACCTCAATTAATATAAACATTATATGTTTGAGATCTCATGGGCCTTGCTGTAGACCTGGGCCGGAGGTAAGTGGCGATGGAACAAGGACTCCAGAGACCTGACTGTTGGTGCAGATTCAATTTTATTTCAGAAAATGCAGGCACTACATAGGGTGGGCGAGTAGGAGTGATGGGGGAGTGCTGAAGGGTGGGCAGAGGGAGGCTGCAGGGTGAAGCCAGAGCAGGATGGTTTAGGCAGGGCAAATCACTTGCTCTGCCAAGGACTTAGGAAGTCCGAGTCTGCTCAGCCCCCTCTTCTGTCAAAGCCATCAACCAGACCTCAGGGCCTCTAACCCCCACATATATTATTACATGAGGTGTGAGCAATGTAAGTTCTATTGTTTGTCCTGTTCTCTTGGTGTATTTCTGGCTACCTTCTTGTGTGGCTACATGAACTCTCTGCATACATGCAAAAATAGAAAACTTTACTGCTTTTAGAAGGCCACCAATCCTGTTGCATTAAATTATCACCCTGATGACCCCTGTTAACCTAAACTACCTCCGGAGAGGCTTTGTAGCCAAATCTAGTTACTTTGGGATTTATGTTTTCAACACATGAATTTGGGGAGGATACAATTCATTCCATACAATGTGTATGCTCTGTTTAAAGGGATGTGATCCATAAGTTTGTTCATACAAAATCATTCACCTGATAAGAGGGGAAAGAAACTGCATGAAAATACAGTGTAATTTCTGTTTTCCAGGTTTTTAAAAATTTTTTTTTTATTTTAAAGAGAATAAAAGAGAACAGAACAAAGCAAATCAGAACAGGACAGTGCAAGCAACAGAGCACTTCATGAGACAACCAGACATCAACAGTAGCTACCGTAATGTCTCTTTTCCTCAAAATAGTTGAGCATCCCTTTACACACAATAATATCAAACATAACAAAGTAATATAAAACCATTCAAAAGAATGAAAGCATTACAGGACTTCAAAACTAAATAACAGGAAATGAACAATGGCTACTATAATATCTCATTTTCCTCAAATTTGTCTATACCATCACACATAATAAAATCAAATAAAACACAACAGGCTAGAACAAATCAAAATGGAAGAACGAAAGCATGGTAGGCCTTCAAAACAAGATGATGGTAAATCAGCAATGGCTACCA
Source organism: Dolichotis patagonum (assembly GCA_004027295.1). Taxonomy (NCBI): domain Eukaryota; kingdom Metazoa; phylum Chordata; class Mammalia; order Rodentia; family Caviidae; genus Dolichotis; species Dolichotis patagonum. The sequence goes on along the minus strand of PVJX010010957.1, from coordinate 594 downwards.
TGTCTTGTTTTCTTCAAAATAGCTGTTCATACCATCACACATAATAAAATCAATCAAATCAATGAATGAAAGCATTATAAGACTTCAAAGCAATATAATAGGAAACCATGATTACCATAATATATCCCATTATATTCAAAGTAGCTGCCCCTACCATCTGACAGCATAAAATCTAACAAAACAAGACAGAGAAAAGCCAAACCTAACAAAATTGTGTAAACAATGCAAGAGTTCAAGATAAGACAATAAGAAATTGACAGTAGTTTCCACCTTTCCCTCCCAGATGTTTCCTCCCCTTTGCTCTTACATTAACTATTTTGCTTTTGGATCCCATTAACTCCATTTGTTTCTTATGCTAGGGTTTATGCATATGAGTCTCAAATGCTTTGGCCATGGACATGATCTCCAGTTGTGTCCATTTACCTACAGGAGCCTTGAGATTATTCTACTTTATAGCTGGGTAGCTTTCTACTGCATGAAAATACCATGTCTTTCTTATCCATTCTGCAGTTGATGGCCAAGTTACTCTTGCTTTTTTTTTTTTTGTCTCCTGTCACATGGAACAATTGTTTTCTCTCCTTTGATTTTCAGTCT
>PVJX010010956.1:24400-55366 GCA_004027295.1 Dolichotis patagonum | reverse complement strand
TCGCCGATCTTATCTTCACTAATAGTAGCCCCAGGACCTCTTATTCGAGCGGGTTTTTGCGCTTTAGTTTCTTTCTGTGTTGTGAGAGTCTATCTCTCTCTGTTTGGGTCTCTCCAGGGTGTTTTATTCTGGCATTTGAGCTGTCTCTCTCAGAGAGGGTCTCTCTCCTGCTACCTACCAGTCCGCCATCTTGTCTCTTGGCCCTCCATCTTGTATAAGTTCACTGCCATCTTATGACAGGTCACAGGGTAAATGGCCACCATCTTGTGGTCCCTCATCATGGGACCAGCAGTAGCCATCTTATTGCAGGTCACATAGATCACCAGTCACCATCTTGTATTTCCCTGTCACATGGTTAAGTGGCCAATTTGTGGTCGATCACCCTGTAACTGCCCACAGATGCCTGCTGGGTGGCTAGCTGCTCAGTGGTCATCTACACATCGATTCCACAGACTTCTCAGCCTCAGTCTCTATTCCTCCTTCAGGAACAGGCTGGTCCTGAGGGACTAGTTCATGTTCATGTTCATTTTTTCCTTGCTGACCTATTTCAGATTAATCATAAATTAGGTTCCTTTTCTGTTGACACACAAAATTATATTAGAGAGTTGAAATTTATAACTAATTGTTATGATTTACATTTCAAGGATGTTTGTGTGATTCTAAACACCACTCTCAGCTTACAAAAGTGAGTTCAGCTATGACAAGCAGCTCAAGAAAAAGGTGATCATAGACATAAAATAAATACTGCTGAGAATGACCCTGGGTCTGCTATTCTTATTTCAAGAGATCTCTGTTAATTAACCTACAAAAAGATTCTCACTAGTCTGTTTATTATAGTTCAAATTGGCCAAATATCTTTGAGTGCACTCTATATAAGATATTTGTGTGTTAAACTGTATATGTTTCCATGTCCAATCTGTACAGATCATCTATGTATGTTTCTTTGTATGTCATATCCACAAACAGCTGTTCCTTTTTATTTGAGCTGAACAATTGTTTTCTTTTCCTTTTTCTTTTGCATTTTCAGATCATTTAATCAAAGTTTATTTGGGTTATAACCCAAGGGCTGGGGATTTAGCTCAGTGGCTTAAGCGCCTGCCTTGCAAGTAGGCAGTCGTGAGTTCGATCCCTGGTACCGATTTAAAAAAAAAAATCAGGGTGATAATCCAAATAAAAAGCATGGGTTAAAAAGCATACTTCCACCTGTGTTTCCAGCTGGTCAAAATGATGCTAAGATTAGTTAAACAAAATCCCTTGGGGTAAAGAGAGATTAAACAGGACTTCAATTGATGGATAAGAAAGCAGCCACCTGGTAACATTAACCAGTTCTTATTCATTAATTGGAGGCCCCAATAATCTCCATAGCCTTATGGCAGACACCCCAACTAAAGTCAGGTTCTCGATCCTAATACAAAGGTTTCATATGGCTAAAGATTCATTATTGCTGATCTTATCATATATTCATGTCTTCAAGTATAAAATTGGGATTGTTTATGATGATAATCATCTTTCACATCTAGACATCTGCCTTTTTCTTGTGCTCCAGCCAGGAGATTCAAGTCAAACCAACTTGAGATCACCAGTCAAATCATAATTTTTAAACAAAAATTTATGTAATATATAAAAGCTTCTTGCATATTAGATTCAAAAAATGCAAATTCAGCTGTGTTGCAAAATGTCACCTCAAATGTTAAAACACCTCAAATATTAACAAAAAATAGCAGTTCCATTTAATGTTCTAACATGCTTGATATTTGGATATGTCAAGCTTAGTGCCTCTACTGCACTGTACTGTCACCAATATTTTTCTCTTTAGTTCAACAACTAAAGTTTAAAAACTAAAAATTAGAGAGATAAATGGGCTAAAGGATAGCTGATATTTTGGCCCTTGCCCTCCAAGATCAATACAGACCCAAAACACAAAAAACCATGCTATGTTCCTAACACATTTTAGGGACACCCTAATTAAGCTTACTAATGTAAACTCAGATTCTCATAAAGGGACAATTGTTGTTAACTCTTATTTTTTCTCGGGCTGCTCCTGACATTCAGGCAAAACTACAAAAGGCTGAACTTGGCCCTCAAACCCCACAGGGAGACCGTCTTAATATGGCTTTTCATGTTTTCAACAACAGAGCTAAACCTCAAAAGGAAAAAAGAGACATAAAAAATCTTGCTAAATATCAATCTGATCTTTTAACAGTGGCACTTGGGGCTCCCAAGACAGGTAAACCAAAACAAGATGGAGCTATCCATGCCCCTCCCAGACCATGCTTCAAGTGAGACAAGAAAAGACACTAGGCAAGAGAATGTCTCAACCATGAGTTCTTCTGGGGCTCTGCCCCCATACAATCTCAAGGGCCATTGAAAGAGTAACTTTCCTAGCCACCAGAGAGCAGGTAAGCCATCCTCTAATTCCTTGCCCTCATAGGAGGTCTCATCACCACTGATTCATTGCTGACTGGTCTACCTGGACTTGCTGCTGAAGATTCACAGGGCTCGGGGCCCACAGCCCCCATTAAGGTATCCTTCTCAGAGCCCTGAGTCTCACTGGAGGTCTCAGGTAAGACACTCTCTGTACTTGTAGACACAGAGGCCATGTATAGTGTTCTTCTTGAGTTTTCAGGCCATTGTACTAAATCCTCAGTCTCTATAGTGGGTGTTGATGGCCAACCTATGCAGCCTCTTCAGACAGGGCCCATTCCATGTAGCTTCCAAACTCTCTTCTTCATCCATAGCTTTCTGGTAATATTAACATGTCCCACACCCCTTTAGGTAGAGGTCTCCTCCAAAAGCTTAACTTCGCCTCTACCTTCTCCCTCCCCACAGCTCTTGTCCTCCAAACACCATCACACTGTGCTTCAAAGCCATCCATTCCTCTCCCTTCTTCCCTTGTTTATCCCATAGTTTGAGACACCTCCAACCCCACCTGTGCTACCCATGCTATGCCTGTTTTAATCCATCTCATAGGTCTTTCAATCTTTCCTTGAATTCCCCAATATCCTATAGCTCCCAAAAATCTACAAGGGCTCAAATCTATAATCAAGCATCTTTTAAGCAATGTTTTTTTTCAAACCTATCCATCTACCCTACAATACTCCCATTTTCCCAGTACTCAGGTCTAATAGGTCCTATCATCTGGTACAAGACCTTAAGGTAATACTATGCTCTCTTATATTCCTCCCTCCACCACCCACTTCATAGTCCTAAACCTTAAAGATGCTTGTTACCATCCCCCTATACCCTGATTGTCAGGATTTCTTTGTGTTTACATAGACTAACCCAGACACTCTCAGGTCTCAAGAACTTACCTTGACAGTACTCCCTCAAGGGCTCAGGGATAGTCCTCATTTCTTTAGCCATGCTCAGAGCACTTCCATGGGTTCCTACTTTTCTAAGCCCTTTTAAACTCACGTATGGCTGACCATTCCTACTCCAAAATCTTCCTCCCTCCCATCTCCCTCCTCTTGCTGACTACACCCCAATTCTCTCCTTCCTCCAACACTTGTTACAACAACATGCTGATCTCTGTCTTCCCCAACCCTCTGATGGGACCAAACCAGATCCTCCTATATCCCCAGGAGATCTAATTTATCTTAAATCTTCTAAATCCACAGGACTACAACCAAACTGGAGTGGTCTCTACCTGGTCTTCCTCACAACTCCAATAGCGGTCAAGGTCATTGGACTGCCATCCTGGTTCCACGTCTGTCAAGCTAAGTGGTGCCCTCCTAACCCTAACTCCCCTAACTCTAAACATCCTGAGGGATCATCACAACTCCAACTCCCACCTGTCTCTGTCTTACCAAGACCCCACAGCCACAAGTTTCAGACTAAATCATGTTTTGTTATCCTATTTGGATCCTGATCCCTTACATTCTATTAGTTATTTTTTTGACTGTAAGATTCTGGGCAGTCTTTCCTAAGACTCCCACATTATACATAAGATTGCTCGCATACTGTTCTACCTAATAACTATCTTAGTTCTCTCCACCTTCAGCTGTTCAGTTAAACGTGAGACCCGTCTGGGTCTGGATCTCACTTATAGTGATTCAGCTGTCAGGCCTTACATTTCTCATGCTTCCCATTCTTTCCAGCTCAACCCCTGGACCAGGGACAAGTCCTACCTACACTTTTTACTTTTATCCTTTTGAATGAAAAAATAATTGTCTCCAGTAACTTCATCCCTTCCAACTCCATGTTTATTTTTCAGATTCTTCCTCACCATGGTCCTGATGGAATGACACATTCAGATCATGGGCACCTTTCCTTCTATCTCTCCTGGGTTCTTTAATTATGATAGTGACCTGTCTCCTCATAGCACCTTGTCTTTTTATATCTCCAATCTAGGATGCAAGCATTCACCATGCATTTCTTGTCCTGGCTGAAACACCTGGTACCAGCTTCTAAGAGGCATCAACCATCATCCCATCAACCCTCCAAAACACAACACAATGCCCTGTCCAGCAAAAAGTAGTAAGAGACAGTCTTTGCCCTTTCCCTAACAATACAAAGTCGGGAATGAAAGGTTCCTGCTCTTGTATAAATTACTGGATAGTTATGGCGATGGTCTAACATATGGAAAAAGGTTCCTGCTCTTGTATAAATTACTGGATGGTTATGGCGATGGTCTAACATATGGAAGGCCAAAGTGGGAACACTTACCCTGACAGCCGCTTCTTCCTTTTTCCTCTTCAGCCCAAATTGCAACTTCTTTTCCCATTTGCTCATGAAGAAATCAGTTCCTCACTCATCATCAATGTCTGCCCCATGCACCACTTCCCATCAGAGGTCATATAACCCTCTGCCCCTCTGTATCCAATCGGAGGAAAAAGCCAAACCATTGCGGGTCGTAGGCTCCTCTTTGTGTCCTCAAATAAAATGTCCACTTTCTCTTTTATTCTGCTTCCCTATTGCACCAGAAAACTCTAACAAGGCCTCATCAGAGCACATGAGCTTCCTGTTGCCATAGGACCTCCAGGGACATAAGGGAAAATCATAACGCCCAACCTGCTAGATGTCTGATATGCCAAAATCAGAGAATGAATTCTGAGGAACAATGGTGGTAAAAGTAGAATATTTTAGAGCTGGGAATTTAGCTCAGCGGCTCAAGCACTTTCCTGGTAAGTGTGGGGTTGTGAGTTGCATCTCCCATACCAAAAAGAACAAAAGAGAGAGTATTTTGTTGAGAGACAGCTACTGCCTGAGAGGGAAGGGATGGGAGACCCAGAAAATGGGCTGCCATGGACCGCACACTCTAAAGCAAGTTCTGGAGGGCAAAATCATGAGGTGGTGCAAGGTGGGACAAAGCTATGATCAACCAATAAGATTACAAGCAGAGCTGCTTAGGTAATGCTGATGCAATGGGGAAGCAGGTCCCGTGGAAAGAACCAAGACTTTTTTTGGAAGAGCTGAGTCAAGAGGTTCTGGGCACCCAAATGGGTGACTGATGTCTATCAGACTTTATTGGACCAGGTGCTTCCAATTTTAGTGTATTGTCAATCCCTCAGGGAGGCAGGGAGGCATGGTCATTTCATCTTTATCCTGAGGCCTGGCCTTCAACAGATGCACCTCTAGTCATGGTTGCACTGTGTCCTCATCTTCCGCCCTAACTCCCTCAATGGCCCAGCCCTGTCTGACTGCCTACTTATCTCTACCTAACTCAGCTGTCTCTAGTACTGTTCCCAAGACATCTATTTAGTCAAGAGGGAACATAAGACTTTTTCAGAAGTTGGACTAGATCATGGCTCATGTCCTATTTGGTCTCAGGGGTACTGGCCTCCAACTTGGTACCGTACACAAGGGGGCCCTGGACACAGTCATAGGATGGGACAGAAAAGAACCAGAAGACGGTGGTCCTCACATTGTAACGGTTCTCAGCTTGTTGCATAGCTTAGGAGGTTGCTGAGAGCTCAGGGCTTATAGTTAGAGAGAAAGGAAAAGCAGACACGCGACAGTGTCTGTGTGCTGGGGTTCAGGCGCCTCGGAGGTGAGGTGTGTTGTCCTGTCTGGGGTTCGCAGTGGGAGTCAGGGGTCTCTGCCCAGCAGGGACAGCAGCAGGGTCCTCCCTGCTGCCCCACAACGAGCTGGCCGCTGATGTCATCTGTAGAGCTTCTGAGTCTCTGGGAGTGTGACCCTCCTGATGGCCATGAGTAATTAGCCAGTCAGGGCGCTCATTTCTGCACTAAGAACCTCAGCTCCCAAATGGGTGTGGACTCAGCCATCCTCCTAAGCCCAAAGAAGCAGTGGTGGCCCCTAACGTCTATCAGTACCCACATCCTGCTGGACCGCACAAGGTAACGTAGACGAAAGATTAGCGGAACAGCTTCTTGCCTTTCTTCCACACCTCTCTTCTGTGGCTTGTATAATTCTTACTTTGTCAAGGTTTTGTAATAGACATTTTATTTGCAGTAATAAAATTTTTGGTTATTTTGTTTTTGTGTTGGTGTTGGGAGTTGACCCCAGAGCCTCACATGTGGTAAGCATGTGCTGTCCCTCTAACCACATGCCCAGACCCTATTTCCGAATCTTGCCTTTTTTTTTTTTTTTTTTGAGGGAGGCTAGTGCAGATTAGAACTTGCACACATTATGTAGCCCAGGCTGGGCTTGAACTTGAGGCAATTTTCCTGCCTCAGCCTCCTGAATGCTGGAATTACAGGTATGTGTCACCACACCTAGTATCTTTTATTTTTTAGTAATGGTTCTACATCTAAACAGATGTAGTATTTATCCCTTGCCCCTTTTCCCACTCCCAAATTCTGTGTTTCGGTTTTTGTCCTAGCAGCACTTCATTAGGAGCAGTCTTCCCTGGGTCCCTGAGAACTTGTTTTCATATTTAAGTGAATAACCTCTCAGAGACTGCTTCACTCCTCCTGGCCTAGCCTGTTGCTGTGAAAAAGTATGAGGCCAGCCTAATTTGGCTCTTGAAAGGCACTACCCTAGTTTTCTTCTTTTTTCTTTCTTTCTTTCTTTCTTTCTTTCTTTCTTTCTTTCTTCTTTCTTTCTTTCTTTCTTTCTTCTTTCTTTTTTCTTTCTTTCTCTCTTTCTTTCTTCTTTCTTCCTTTTCTGACACAGAGTCTCACTATTCAGCCTAGGTTGGCCTCGAACTCACAGTGTTCCTCCTGCCTCAGCCTCCCAAATTTTGGGATTACAGGTGTGCACCTGGTTTGTCCTTTGTCCTTTAGAAAGGAATGTGTTGGAATTAGAGATATATGCCAACCAATCAGCAAGTGAGGGCCAAGACAGTCCACACCATACAGCAGGATATAGAAAGATAAGAAAGACGGCTATGTTCTCGATTAGCCTAGTTACCTCCAGGCTAAATATAGGTGAGTGTCGTGATTATAAAATTATGGACTATTGCCTCATATGTCTCTAGTCTTGCTGATAATAAGTTTCATAGTAATACAGTGCAATTTACACAACTATGAAGTAAGCAGGAGGGAGGGGCAGAAAAATTAACGCCCAAAGTTTTTCTATATATCTCAAGGTAGCTGTTCAACATGTCTTCCACAGACCCTGAAACACATTTATTCAATATTCACTTTATGCCAGGCTCTGAGCCTTATACATAGCCTATTATTTAGATACTCTAGCGACCTCATGCTTCCATCCCTCAAAATGCCTCTGTATTAGCATTAACATTTCTATTACGTTATATAAGAAACAACTATTGACTGGTTTGGTTAAGAAATTCCTTCAAACCAGGCATGGTGGCACATTCCTGTAATCCCAGCACATGGGAGGCCGAGGCAGGAGGATTGTTGCAAGTTCAAGGCCAGCCTGGGCTACAAAGTAAGCTCAAGGCCAGCCTGAACTACACAGTGAGAGCCTGTCTCAAAAAGACCTCCTTCCCCCAAAAAGAAAAGAAATTCCTCCACAGCCCATGGCTCACAGGTAAGTTTCAAACCTAAGTCATTCTCACTTAAAACCTCATCCACATCATAGAGCTTTGTATACCAGGGTTGGCAAATATTTGCCGTATCATACATATTTCTGATTTGAATCCTTGGAAGACAAAACTAAAACAACTTAGTTGCAGTATGTTAATTGTAATCAAATGAACTAGGACGCAAGTAATTCACATGTGCTGCCGCAGCTAGTGCTGCGTTTAGCAAGCTGTTACTGGTCAGGCTGGGCTCAGTAGTGCTGCAGTAAGGAGCACATCCTAATTCTCAGTGCCTTCACACAACCGAAACTTCTGTCTCCCTCGTGGACAGCTCACGAGGCCAGGCCAGCAAGGGGCTGTTTGTCTTAGGCCTTAGGGCCTTAGGTTAGCAGTGGTTTCAGGCCAACGTGCTTGTCCCTGATTGCTGAGGCTGCAGGAGTGAGTCTCAAACACTGGGTCAGTTTCTTCCCAGAAGTGACACGTTTCATTTCCATTCACATCTCTTTGGCCAAAGAAATCTTAGATGTATGCCAGGCCCTGAGCATAAGACAGGTTAAAGGACAGTACTGATTCCTGTCCCCAGAGTTGTGACTCGAAGTCCATGATAGGGGACGTTAGAGAAGTGAAAGGAAGATGGCCAGAACATATTGACAACAGGTCTAAGGTCTCTAGGGGCAATTACTAGTGAATTCCCATCAAAATGACATGTCAGCTTGTCACCTGTCCTTGTGGTGACAAGGAGACCCTGCTAAAGTGAACAACATGTGTTGTTTCTTTATAGTTTACGAAGTGCTTTCTTACGGATTCCCTCATAATCCTCACAGTTCCGTGAGGCAATAACCATTATAATCTCCCCACTTGCCTGATTCAGGACACCGAGGTTTAGAAAGTGGGACAACCTTTAAGACATGATATCATAATTTGGGAAAAATAGCAGGAAACTACTGGAAAGTGTCTATTCCCAACCACCAGCGCAGTGAGTTTTTATGAGGTCCATAAAACTCAGCATCAATATTTGTTCCTGGCAGCACCCTTTATCTCTGTGACCCGAAGTTCCCGTTCAGGACGTCGTGATGTCATGATTCAATTCCGAGACTTGAAAGCTGCCATGACCACTCTGCACCCTGTCTGGGGGGACTCCGATTTGGATGAGCTCTGCATCATGTGTCTGATTTTTTTTTACTTCCCAAGCACTGGAAAATGGATCACTGTGCATTGTCAAAGCCCTTTAAATCCAAGAGTCTAAAAATACCTTTGAGATCTTTATTTGCTCTTGAATCAAACCCTGAGGTAGAGGCTCAGCAGGGCCAGAAGCACAAGTAGGATAAGCACTCTGGTCAGTTTACTGAGTACAGTGGGAAGGCCTCCCAATTCTAGGTTCAAAAAAGCACCAGGGCGCAGCACCATTCACTGTGGCCGAAACACGGAAATAACCCGAATGTCTGCAGACAGAGGAATGGATAAGGAAACTGGTACCTACAAAGACAGTGGATATTATTTATCCTTTGAAAAGGAGACACTACCCTTAGAGGCAACATGGAACTTGGGACATGATGCTAAGTAGGATAAAGAAAACAGACACAGAAAGACAAATATTGTACGACCTCACTGTATGTGTTTATTAGTTTGCATGTTATTAACTGCCATCATAGAGTGCTGGTGCAGAGCACTTATAGGTTTATGTAGCTCACAGTTCTGGAGCTCAAAGGCATGGTGTCAGCACCGGCTCAGCTCTGGGGAGGGCCTTCTGGGCTGTGTCACTTCTCAGTTGGTTGCGTAGTGGGAGAGCTCCTGTGTGAATGAGAAACTCCATTACAAAAAGGAAGCCAGAGCGCCTGGGGTCTCATCATTCCTTCTGAGGGTGCACCCCTCAACTGACCTCAGAAACTTCCACCAGTTTTTGCCTACAAAAGGTCCCATAATCTCCCAACAAAGCCACAGAGAAGACCAATTCTCCAACACAGGAACATTTTAAGGATGAAAACAAATAAAAAACAGAAGCGTGTGAGAGGAAGGCAATGGAGAAAAGCAAGTTAAAGGAAACAAACACAGTGATGTAGGATGAATCAGCCTAGAGACCCAAGGTACAGCATAAACACTATGGTTAGCAACACTGTATTGGATTCCGAAAATTCCCTAAGTGAGACTTCAGGACACACACACAGTACCTAGGTGAGATGAGTTATGTCAATTTGCTTGACTACAGTAATCATTTCATGATGTACATCGAAACACGTACACCTTAAATATGCACAATTTAAAACAAAATTATTAGAGAAGTGAAAATAATGGGACGTTTACGTCTTGCTGAGTAGGAAGAAGGGTCAGCACGTATCAGGGAGGCCTGTAGCCAGCCTCCCATTTCTTGTGCGGTTTACCAAGCACAGCAGAAACAGGAAAAGCAACAGACAACGTGGCGGCACAGCAGGGATCTGGAATGACTGGTTGTTCATGAGGAACTTAAGGCCGTAAGGCAGCAGAACCTGGGCATTTACTGATTGAGGCGGGGATTATCAGATGACTCAAAGGGCGGCAGTGGTCTTAGGCCGAGAAGGATCTTGCCTTGGAGTGTCTTTATTTTTAGTAATCTTAGTCTTAGGTAGAAAAGGATGGCCCATGCCTAATGGGGTAATGCGAAATCTCAAAAGGGTGGCACCAACAATCCCAAGCCTCCGTTCATCCTTTAGGGAATTATATGAAACCATCTGTTGTTACTGTGTGGTCCCTGGGAAGTGCTGCCTCCTGTTTTCCTCTCATTTGGGGATGGTCAGCTGACGGGATGGAAAAGCTAAGGAGGAAGAGCTGCTCTAAAGAGATTGCTGCTGGTCCCCGCTGCCATCAGCAATGCCGTGGCCCTGATCTAACTTGCCAGCTGACCTGTAGGCCTCACGGGGCTCTTACTGACGTCCTCTAGTGCCAATAGGAAGCAGAGAAGAGCCTACGTGACATCCTTGTCATGCAAGCCATTTGAGGAGGCAGTAAATGAATGAGCATCTCTCTAGCCAAACTTGGGCAATGTAAGTGTAAGGTCCATGCTCCCGGGCTTGAAGGGTTGCTTTCCAGCCAAGCAGACGTGCTTCCTTTCTTTTCCTCTCTACCACACAGGGAGCTGGCATATAGCAGAAGGGGAAGATGTTCAGAGGACGTTTCCAGCATCTTAAGTGGTTGCTATGCCCTCCAATTCACGGAGAAAACAGAGGCAGGTGTTGTATCAGAATTAGGTCTTTTGTCATTTAGGCTGGCTGTCTATCCATCTTCTATCTATCCACCCATTCACCCAACCATTCATCAGCAGTATTCTTCATTTCTGGACACTGTGGACAGAAAAATAACTCACTCTCCACACTGCCATGCAGTTCACCGTACACTTGCATTGAGTGAGGCCCTGGAGAAAAAACTTGTTGGACTCCTGTTTGGTTTGCTTGTTATTAAAAGAAAAACACACGATGAAAATGATATTAATTTTATTGCATCATTGTACTGACTAGAACGCCAGATTGAGTGAATATATGTACAAAAATAACCACATTCTTACAAATAATACTTTGCTGCTACAATATTGAATAATTAGTGGAGGCTGGAATTATAATACAACTTTAAATAACATTCTCATAATGGATTTAACACAATCAACCAAAGGCTATGGTTTACAAAGAGAAATTCAGGACAACGTGAAAATTCAGAGTTCACATTCCAGCTATATGTTACATTTAACCATACATCTGGCAATGTAGACATTAACAAAACTCACAGCAATTCATGATGAAATAGCCACTTGCTTTTTGGAACAGGCTTAGATAATACAGAAAGGTAAGTGTGTTGGATCTTACTCAGACACACTGATTCCATCACGTCTGTCCTGTCCCATCCTTCCTACCGAAGAAGTCTGCACTAATGTGCATTAAACATGATAAAAAATTATAACCCTAGAATCTAACAAGAGACTCCTTTGAAATATCTTCTTTAAAAATGCTCATGGGACAGATGCAGTCTAGGATCTCTCTTTTTAGATCTAAAGGGTCCCCTTTTGTTTTCATGGGCTTTTCTGTGAGCTAAAGTTTATATCAGACAGGAAGGAATATAGTGGTATTGAGATACTTTAGATCAACAAATTAATTGACATTTAATACTTTAATGTGCCTGCTACTTTAACCACTTTTCTTTTGGGGGGATCTGAAAAAGAAAAAACAATACCCAAAAGAAAACTCCACAAAACCATATTTCTGTTTCTAAAATGTACATAAGGACACTGAGAATGACACATGATCAAAGAAAGAAGTAAAATGTCCATTCTTACTGCCACAAAAGCTTCTAAACAGGAAAAGTATCTCTTATATTAAGGGCAGTTTTAAATAAAATATAAAATACTAAAATACTGGACTCTGCACGCTTCCTCTTCCCAAAGAAGTGCTATAATTTTAAAATCCAAATATATTTTATTTATCTGTTTTTTGAGACAGGGTCTTGCTGTATAGTTCAGGCTGCCACTGAACTCACTGTGGTAGCCCAGGCTGGCCTTGAACTTGTGGCAATCCTCCCGCCTCACCCTCCAGACTGCTGGGATTACAGGCATGTGCCACGATGCCCTGTTCCAAATATATTTTACAACTATGAATCAAAACCCTAGTTTCGGGTGTATTCGGCAAAGTCAAGGGTGACTCAATAGTACAGCACTGTTTTTCTAGGCAAAGTTCCACAGTTCCAGGGTCCCTGGGCCCTCCACCAGTGGGCCAGGAGACTTAGTGAGGCACCAAAAGCCGTATGGCAAGCGGTGACACTAACGCGCCTGCTCTGCAACTTTCACATCTGAATAGATTCCGTCCTTCAAGGACACATCCTTGGACAGCATTCGGCCCCTATGCCAAAGACACAGGCCTCCCGCACAGGCCCACTTGAGCTAGCTCTTCCCTAACTCAAGCCACCTTTACTTTTTAACCTCAGATACTTACAGCCAGCTTCACAGCACCATCCATTCTGCAAGCTGCTCCTGAAAATCGCTTTCCCCTCACAGAATGGAGAACGGCACTGAAGACATCTCACTAATGATGCTCCCAGATCTGATAATGGTTCGCAACAGTATGCTTCCCAGCCTGGGAGCCACAGCCTCACCAGGGGAACGAGGCAGGCAGCCCTCAGTGAGTGTGTAATTCTGGCTGTGCGTGTTGGAACCGCACCCAGGAGAGCGCCTCGCACCTCCTCCTGCCCAAGCCACATACAACAAGCTTCTTGCTGAGCACACACCAGTAGCCATTTTCTCAAAGTGACCACAAGCATCCGGGAAATACATAAAAACCAACCTTTGGGCATTTTCAAAAGGGTATTCAGTATGTTGTGTACTTCATGTCACTAGTTTGGTTACTGCTTAAAATATTAAAAGTCTTTAAGAATAATTTAAGTCATAGGTCCTTTCTCTTTTGCCCTCTGTGAGATTTAAAGTATACTGCATGGTGAGGTATCTGCCAGAAGTGAGCGGAAAGAGGGACAGGGCAAGTCATGCACACGGAGATTTGATCCTGCCTTCACAAGGCCAGTTATCTATCCACTTTGGAGGTCTTTATGTCCAAGAAGTGAGCATGCGTGGCTAACTAGCATGGGGGCTAGGAGGCCAGGGCATGCGTGAGCGCGGTCACGGTAGGAACGTCTTTCTAAAGAAACAGACTCTGGCACCGTGGGCTGCCTCATGCAGTAAACAGGAAAAGATGATGGAAACAAGGTCCCCTGAGCTTAAACCCCAGGACACCAGGAAGCCAGGTGACTCCTCCCTCTCCAGGTTTCACACCCCAGCATTCTCCAGACACACACACTCCAGCTGGCCCAGCTCTTCCCTACTGAAGCAGCTTGTGGCATCTGTGTCACCTCTGCCCAGCTGTGGGGTCCCAAAGCAGGACCATGCTGTTTCTGTGTGCAAGTCACACGTTTCAGGTGTGGAGGTAGACACAGCAGTCGGGCCCCAGCTGTGTCCTGTGTGTGAGGCGGATGTCCTGTTTGCCTGTCTGTGGGCTACTGACACCCTATAGCTGTTTCCTCTTGGCCCAGAAAGGCCCTTCTGGAGACAGAACCCCAATAGGAGTGAGCCCGGCGTCTCCCTGCCTCATCTGGGACAGGCTGTGAGCCACAGGTAAGTCGAGTTCCTCTCACACCTTGTCCGGACCTCAGGATGCTTTCCCAACCCACCCCCTCCTAGGAAGTGTGGTACAGTGAACCCCACCTTGCTTGGCACCTTGTTTTTCAAAGTGAAAAAGAAACACTATTCTCAGTCCACTTTAGTGGGACAAAACCCAGGAACACACACTTCTGGAACTCACAAGACACTTGTAGATGTCAGCATTTTTCCCAAGCATGCTTTTGTGGGGCATATTGTGGGGCTTAAGGCTTCTGGCCCTGACACAGGAGAGATTTTCCAGCTTTGGTGTCCTCCAAAGGCAGAAGTGGGGTAGCTGCTGTGGTGGCTCTTCTCGTAGCTGGGGGATGCAGTGCAAAGGACAGGAGGAGGCTGTCTCACACAGGAGCCAAGTCTGCGGCTCGGGAGAGCAGAGTTTGCAGCTCAAACTTCCCAGGTAGATGCAAGGCAGCAAGGCGCAAAGGGCCATCCGGCTCCACAGAGAGACGCCAAACCCAAGGTTTCAAGACAGCGATGCTTTGAGGTTTTAACCTCCACCAACAGCAACAGGATGCCTCACGTACTTATGAGATGAGTGCAACGGAACTCCTGAAACACACTGGACCTGACCAGTGCCTCTGCCACAGCAGGCGATGGCAAGTCGTGGAGGCTGAGGGGCACAGGAGTCACGGGGAGGGCTGCATGTTCTGAAGAGATCGTGGAGAACTGCGAAGCAATCACCCTGCCCAGGGCAGAACTGTTCCCAGCAGCTGTGCTGCGTCCAGAAATGTGTACCACTGAGCTCCCAGCCTCAGGGTGGGGACAATTCTTTTACCGCTGTGTTCCCTTCACTTCACCTAACACCAGGACGTTCTACGAGGAGGTAAACGAATGTATTTCCACAGGGAGCAGTTAGAAGGCATGGAGTGCGGGACAAGCCTCCCTCGCAGGACCCACTACACAGGCATGGTGAATACAGCACTGGCTTTCCCTTCCCTTACACTTGCTGGACCGTCTTTAGTCCTCCAAGGCAGACTTGAAACTAGCTGTATTCCTGGAGGGCAGTGGACAGTCGCAAACAGGTATCAAGGGCTGGATAAGAGAAAATAAGTCATTTCTTGGTTGAATAAATAACTTTGGTTGAAAGTTTACACTGAGTCTGTGGATGAGATTCTGGATACAAAGAGTAGCAGGTAAGCATACCTACCTGTGGGTATCCCAGCTCCTGTCTTCTCTCAGGAGTTCCCTGTGGCTTCCTGTAACACTTGTAAGGCAAGAAATCTCATGTGCCCCTCTGACCCATTCCTCTGACCTCATTCACCTGCGGAGACCACAGCAGGCTTTTCTTCTAGTGGTAAAGCACCAACTCGGGCCCAGGATGATGCAGCTTTCGTCTCTTCTGTCCATCGAAACCTCTGACTTCCACGACACTAGTCAAAGTCCCAGGCCCCGGGCACTGCCCTCACAGATTCATCCCACCGCCTGTCAGTCCAGCTCCCAATTCTGCCTGTCCTGCCTCACTGTGGGGCAATAGGATGTCTCTAAAACTAAATGTAAGTTGTTTTGCCCTGATCCGTCTACTCAAAAAAGTGATATTTACTGTACAAGGAAAAAAACCCACATAAATAAACGTATCACTTTGATTTAAAAAACAAAGAAGAGTTAGGTGCTATGCCCCAAACACGTCCATTCCTCATTTTGGGGGTTGGCTTGGAGACTGTAGCATAAGGCAACCTAGAAGCATTAAAATATTGTATACTCAACTGCAGCATTTTCAAAACATAGTGGTGTGTCCACCCCGAACTGCGGCCCGGCACCTAGTGCTGGGGAAGCGAAAGCTGGCGTCCAGCCACACGCGAATCACCAACCGCTGTCTGTGCAAGTGTCTCGGTGTCTCTCGGGCATAGCGCTGAGACAAATCCAAAGGGACCCCTGCACGCCCAGTGGATTAAAGTGCAAACTAAGGGAACGCTGGGTCCTTGCAATGATACCTAGTGGTCTGCTGTGGCCGACAGCCACCCCTAGTGCCAGTGCCGCGTCACAGTCACTCAGAGACTCACTCGGTACTGGCCCATGTCCACGTTCACAGTAACAAGAAAGGTGCCAAACAAGCAGCTTGCGTGTCCACATCCATCTGGCCCCTTCCCCTGCAGTCATGGCCCTCATGCTTGTCTTTCTCTTGC
The DNA here is from genome assembly GCA_004027295.1 of Dolichotis patagonum. Classification (NCBI taxonomy): domain Eukaryota; kingdom Metazoa; phylum Chordata; class Mammalia; order Rodentia; family Caviidae; genus Dolichotis; species Dolichotis patagonum. The sequence continues at coordinate 39,195 of PVJX010010956.1, read as the reverse complement.
CATCTGAGTGTGGCTCTGACCAGGCCTGGGAACAGACGGTGCCCAGGGCCTGTGCGGGGCTGAGGGCCCGGCTCAGAGCGCCTCTCGGCTGGCTCTCAGAAGTAGTCTCTCCTCCTGCTCTCATCACTGATGAAAGATGGGTTATACTGTCCGGGGAAAATGCAAGAATGCCGGGAGCCAGGCAGTCCAGTGTAGGCTGGGTACAGTCCATTTCGTTCAAGTTCAGGATTCCTTACATTTGTGGGCTGGTTACCAGAGAGAGAGGAAGAACAGCCAGATGATTATCCTGAGGTTTAAAGCCAAGCATAACAGAAATTTTACATTTTAACAGATTTAGGATGGAAGCATTTATATGAGGGCAGAACAAGTTCTGACCTAGAAGTTAGGACCCTCCCTGGTCTGTCTCTTCATAGGACCTGGAACACATCTGCTTATTTAAAAAGGGAATTAGAAAATATTTATCAAGGGCATCTCAATGACTTTAGACCAGTGTAGGAAAAAGCACTTGCGTTTATCCTTATATGATGTGGTTCAATTGATCAGTATCTTAAATTTTTTTAAAAAATACTTTTCTCTGTGGGGTGTAACTAGCGTTAAATTCTTTCTGAAACTTAACAGAGAGTGAGCAACATGAATTTTACAAGGTCCAATGGCCACTTTGTCACAGGTGGAGCATGGACCATAAACCAAGAGGCCCACGGTGATTCCTGGGCCAGTTTTGCAGACCTACGTACCCGGTCTACAAAAGGAGCTCCTAGTTACACAGGCTATTTGGAGGATCTCTCCTAGTAACACCAAAGCTTTCTTGGCAGAAATAAGACACTGGATAAAGGTGACTCCCATGGTGACAGCCCAGTGTGGGAGTCACCAGGACAACTGCTGAGCCCGCCGTGAGCAACAGCCCTTCCACTCAGGTGAGCTTCTGCTGCTCCCTCAGACTACTCAGCTCACTGTACGCAAAGACAGATGAGGTTCAGTGAGGCCCCTCACTAGTTTGTTTAAGGCAGCTCTAACGAGTGCTGTGGAAACATGCAGTGAAACAGGGTCCTACGACACCACAGGCCTGGGACCAGGTCATGGTGTGTGCACGAGCCTGGGTAAAGCAGCCGCATACTTACAGCTTCAGTGAGGAGAGGAAAAGGGCTTTGCCTGACAGAGAAAAAAGCAAAGCCCTGTGCAGAAACAGTGACGGAAACATTCTAACCAGAGCTAATTCTGAACCTACATTTATTTTTCTCTTTATTTCTTTTTGTTCTTCCACCAGGTTCAGTGGGTCAAAGGACCCACCGAAATAGCTCTTTATTTGTTAGTGTGAACAAACCTGCCCTTCCCACCCAAAGTCCGATCCTCACAGCTAATTCCCGTAGCAACCAGAGGACCGTGGTCTCTCTCACAGAGCAGGGCAGTTTCACGGTCACTGCTATCACAGAGAAGTCACCCGACACCTGTTCATTTCATGGCTCAGATACCCCTGTCTGTTTGTTTTATGACTGGGACAGTGTAGAGGAATAAAACCTAGCTCAAACGCAATGTGGGACAGAAGATGCAGGGGCTCAATGTATTCTCCTGTCTTTCCAAGTGATACAGTTCTGAGGCACACAGAGCGAGTTATTAAAGACTTGCATTTATAATTTTCTAAACCTCTGAGGATGATTCTGAGTTAGTCTCTTTGTACTTGTTTTCAACTCCCGGTTTTAACACCTAATCACACAAGGCAAAGTGAAGGATGGCAGAGGAGGTAAAAATGAAGGGATCAAGGGGCAAACATCACCAAGCTTTGTTTCTACCTCTCAGATTCCACTGTAGTAATTTAAAAGCAAGTTCACATGTATTACTGCTTACCACCCTAGAAGAGTAACGTGCTAACATGGAAATACCTTTCATATCTCAATAGTAAGACTGATAAATATCATGCAAATATATAAGGAAACAGAATGTTAATATATGTAAATAAGAGGCTCTGTCAGTCCTCTTAGACCCTTAACTACCTGCCACAATGAAACAGACAGAATTTGTTTACTTCTCAAAGGCTGCCCTGCCGTGGGAATACGCACCGAGTAGTACACATCTGTCATCTGCAGGAGATTTTTGGTGCTTCCGTTTTCATGCATTTCGATAGCTTCTCGGCCCCACTCTTGAGAGCGAGGGTTTTTGGGGTACTCGGCATATGGGGACATCTGGAAATCTCCACTTTTAAAGATAAGTTTGCTTATGTCATTTTTATTCTTTCTGTGGAGCAAAGGATATTAAAAGATCCATGAAAAATTTCTGTAAAGAAACGGTATGTGTGAAAATACCAACTGTTATTTTAGGACATAAATTAGACTAAGAGCTATCATTATAGTATTCTGTTAGCTGCCCACTGAGGCAGCTATTATGGGTCTTTTTGGTATTTGCTGAAGAAAGTAAAAATGCATTTAGGTATAAACAGTCTCCCAACACCAAAGGGGCAGGTCATCAGGGGCAGGGAGGTCAGGGACAGCTGCAGTGGAGCTGTTGGACTCCTCTCGGGTACAGAGGTCACTACGTCTTTGGGGGAGTCAGGGAAACAAGAACTGAATCACAAGTGTATGCAGTGCAGGGGAGAAGAGAGCTCAGTGGGTCCCAGCGACTCAGTGTGCAATTTCACATGAGGTTCCCCCAGTTTTCTTCAATCAGGAGCTCTTGGGACAGGGCAACTCTGGCTCATCAGAGACCTCAGTTGTGTCCTGGGTCACCTTTTGTTACCAGCAAACCTTGGCATAGAAATCAGGCCTCCCACCTCCCCAGCCAGTGTTCTTTCTACCACATGAAGCTACTGCACACATCATAACAGGATGGTTTGTGCACAAAAAAGCTCCCATTTATCAACTGTCCACATTCTCATTTTATACTGTGACATTCCACCACCTGGAAATTGCTGAACTATGTGTTCTTCATCTATCTGCTGAGCCCGGTATCAGAAACTGTATGTTGTATTTGCTTTGGGTAAGTTTTGAAGTTTCTTCCATCTCCCTCCTTACCTGTAAGTAAATTTTCTGGGGGAAGGTACTGAATAACACAGGGTCATAAAACCAAATTTCAGCTCATGGCTTAGGTGTTGGCCTTCTGAAAAAGCTGACAACAGAGTGGACCTGTCACACTTCTGTGGTGGGTGGAGTCTCTGGTCTCAAACACAATGACTTCCTTGTTCCTAACTACCTTCCCTTCTCAGTAACTGATAGTCATGGGCTTCTTCCCAAGTGGCTGTACCACGTGGTACGGAACGCACTGCAAGTGCAAAGCTCAGACCGCTTGAGCGCTCAGGTCGTGCCTCTCTACGGTAACTGTTTCTAGTCTCACATCAGGAAGCTGATTTCAACTTGTATGGTTCATCATGGATGGCAATTTGGTAAATAACAGGCAAAGGCTACACCATAAGGACTGTATTCCTGAATGATCGTTATGGCAAATTGTTCTCCGTGGCTTTAACGGAGATGGAAGATATCTTAAAATGTCTTCATGCCAATGACAGGAAAGATAGCATGCTATTTTGGTAGGTTCCCTTTGTTATGTGCAGATGATTCTGGCCACTTATTATCCAAACCAAAGGTCGTAATTTTCCTTTCCCTGAAGAGTTAACCACAGAGAAGCAGGATCCATTTCCCGGTCCCAGCAGGAATCAATCCCACTGGCTTCCAGGAAGCCTTCAGCCAAGTTTACTGCGATGCCCACACTGCTGCTCTACGTTCTCCACTGCTACATTTCAGTCATCTCTTTCATCTTTCTTCCTCTCTACCTTTCTATATAATTTACATACCATTTGATTCACCCATTTCATTGTTCCGGCATATTCACAGTTGCGCGTCCGTGAAACAGCATCAGTTTTAGAATAGTTTTACCGTACCAAGAAGAAACCTCAAACCCCTCACAATCACTTCGCCAAAGCCTCCTCTTTTCCCCTCTGCCATTCCACCCCAGCCCCAGGCAGCCACTAATTTACTTTCTGTTGTTTTTATATTTGCCTGTTTTAAGCGATACAGGAAAATGGGATCACACTAAGTGGTCTTTCGCGACTGGTTTATTCCATTTAGTGTAATATTTTCTAGCTTCATCCCTCTATCAGTACTTCATTCTTTTTTATCACTGAATAACATTCCAGTGTGTGGCTAATATCACATTTTTGTTTGTCCATTCAAAAAATTGATAGAATGGAGATTCTGTTAAGTTTTTAACTATTAAGAATAATGTTGCTATGAGCATCCAAGTTTTTGTGTGGATACAGTACAGTATATATATGTTTTCATCTATCTGGGGTACATACTTAGGATTAGAAGAGCTATAATTAACTATCTGACTTTTTCAAAGTGGCATCACTATTTTATATTCCCACCAGCTGTGAGGAACTGTTCTAATTTTTCAATATCCACATCTCAAGTACTCTTTTTTGCTTGTTTGTTTGTTTGTTTTTTGAAAAAGGTCTTGCTATGTAGCCCAGGCTGGCCTTGAACTTGAGGCAGTCCTCCTGCCTCAGCCTCCCAAGTATTGGGATTACAGGTGTGCACCATCATGCCCAGCTCAAGTACTCTTCAGATGAGCAAAAACTGACCCTTGTATAACACAGGGGAAGACTCAGAGTTAGTATGTGAGCTCTCATCACTTACCTGCAACAGGTGACAATTAGTGCAATGCCCAGGATAAGGAGAAGCCCGCCTCCTGCTGCTGCGATGACCACAGTGATAAGCTGATAGGCTAAACAGATCACACAAACAAACAAGATCAAGAGTTGGTAGGAGTTGATGAACGCATGTGGAGGACACTGTCCCCTCTGGACCCACCACCATCACCCTTTGGCTTTTGACACCGGATTCTCAACAGCTATCTCTGCATTTTCTCTATCCTGAGAAGCGTTCCCCCTATAATGGTGACTCCTACAGTAGCAGCTCCTAAATTCTACCTGCACTCCAGCCCCTATGGGTATTTTCACCAGTCCATGGTAAAAAGGGAAAAATAAAGGTGACTCATTTTTCAGAACTTTTTTTTTTCATTTTAATAGTGGTTCTAAAATCTAAAATTTTATCTTTATATTTTTCCTCTAACTTAAGTTTTTTTAAAAATCATGTGCAAATTATGCCTCAGGATATGAGATCTTTTAAAAAAGTAACAGAAAACACAGCATCTTTCCTTGCCACTTCCCATTCCTTTGGTACTGTTTGTTTAATTTGTAGATTTAATGATGAGAGTAGATATAAAAGTGAGGTGGATTCAGGATTTTACTTAGAAAATAGGAAGGTAGCAACTCCAAATTAGATTCCCTAATTTTATAAGAAACATTATCGGTCTGTTAAATTCAGGATCTAGGAATCTCTGCTCGGCCATGCTAGGGATAGAGTAGACTCCTTGGTAACACACTGACTACAATAAATAAGCAATGGTACAAACAAGCACCTATCATGTTCCATGAACAATACTAGGAGATTTTAAGTAATTGGATTTTATACCTGTAGGGTTCTGGCAAAATTATTTTCAATAAATCCTATGAAATATTCAGATTGATGTTTTGTTGAGGCAATGCACCTAAAATTACATTCCTAGCTTGGAACATCTAGCCCAAAGGGCTACTGGCCAGGTTTCTACAGTAAATCAGCTTAGCCCTGTTCTCTAGGCACCTGCGTATAGTCCACGGTTAAGGACAGAGCTCCTGTTCTTACCCTCCATGGCTAAGTCCCCTTCTCACGAAGCTTCCGATCACCAAGTGCTGGTTGGAAGTAAGATGGGCAGGGAGTAGACTGTGAGCAGAATATGGGCAAACACAAGCTATGCAACCTTTTACCTGCTTTTGATTCAATAAATAGCATGGAAGCTGTATGATTGTGAAAAACCACTAGTATCGCCATAGAGAAGGAACAAAGCCAAACCATGGAATACATTCATTGTCTCTCTTTCTGGCATATACATTCAGAAGTTTCAACAACAGTAAACAAAAAGACAAACCACTTAAATGCATCTACTTGATCATCATCATCCACACCTCCCTGCCCTCTGAGCTGCTGTCATCTCTTGTCCGGGTAAGGGCAGTTGCCTCTAGCTCAACTTCCCACACCTGGTCTTACCCACGCGTCACAAAAACAAGCCTGATCATGTCATTTCCCCGTTTAGAAAAACCCTCAGTGGCACCTTCTGTTCCTAGATGAAGGTCAAAATCAAGCTCCCATTTTCTCTCACTTCTAGAAAAACAAGCAAATGTCTATTTTAAAAATCACCCTGGCAAGTGGTTGTCACTTCAACAGGTTCCTCTTAGCAATAAGCACTTTTGTCTATAAAGATACACAGCAGAGATTGCGGCTTCCCAAACTGTCTGTGGTCAGGGACCAGTTTTTGGTTGTACTCTTGGGTATCTTTTTACATAAAGAAAATGTAGTCCCATTTGTTCCTCCTGTCTATCCTGTTGTCATGGATTTTTTTGTTTTCTCTGTTTGTAAGATCCAGTCACAGCTCACATCACAAATCACACTTGTAGTCTGTGCTTTTCAAACTTTCCATCTGAATCACCTGAATGCCTTGCTAACACCAGTTTCTGAGTTTGCACCCCAGGAAGTTTGATTTCTTCAGACGGTCTGGGTAAGGACTCAGAAGTTGGCTTCCAACAAGTTTTCAGGGGATAGTGTTGTTGGGAACCCACCACTCCACCTCACTAAGGGCACACTGACACACGGGAGAGAAGAAAGCCAGGCGCCCTCCCAGCATGGAACCTGGGAGAGGACTCACCGAAAGGTTCATGGAGTTAGCATGGGTAAGTCTGGCTAACTTTTACTGTATTCTCTATGCTTTTCTGTTTCCCAAATTTTATTTAGATTTATACACACACACACTCACACATGTGTGCGCGCGCACAAGCGCTCCTCCTCTAACTACAGACAGACAGACAGACAGACAGATACACATGCTCCTCCACTGAATTTGGGCACTGCATATGGATATACATACACATATTTAAAAAGAGTAACATGTTTGTGGCAGCCACATCACTGGAAATCTTCAGGATGTGTATGGACAATGTCATCCAGGGGTCTTTTTCAAATCATTCCACAACTGATCTTCAGTATTGATTTTAGGTATATCATGATGTAAAAGTACAGGGGAATCAAGGCCAAGGGTAATGTTCATTAGCTTCACGGGTACTCCGCATGTTTAAGGTGGGGCAGACGCAGCAATCACCATTTTAAATTTGTCTGTCTTGTCCTTTCTGGACTAAAAAGATAGTCCAGAAAGAAGAACTTGGAGTTCTCAGTCCTACTTCCCCTCTGACATTTGTTGGTGGTTCAGTGTTTCTCAGGTGATGATCCCTTCTTCCCATCTCACAGCCTGATGTTGTTCATCATGGTTAGTATTTCCATTATGCCAACCTGCTCTGGGCCTCGGCCTTTCCTACAAACTGTTTGCCTTTGCTTCTGTTTGGAGGGAATCTAGTGAAGTGACTGCTTAGCCACCCTGCTTCTGGGAACTGTTTGCGTCCTGTGGAGGGGTGGTCATGCTTGTACATGTAATAACATCCCCTGGCCATAGCTGATCAGTCTGGGAACAAGCACATATCCAAACTGGATCAACCAGTTCCTTCCCAGGAATCGCAAGTGGAGAAGTCTTTTCTTTCAAAACAGCTTAACAAATGAAACACAGTCGAGAGCTATTTGGCACCTTTTACATTTCCATCATGTTGACAGGCTGGCCGGGCACACAGCAAAGGGTAGAGAGTAGATATGAAGGCGAAATCACACTAGTCTGCCCCTGAAAAGAAGGCCCTGACCTCTAGGTCCTGGAGTTCCCACATTTCCCTGCTTCCTACCATTTCTCAGGCTGAAATTCCATCATGTACTTCCGGATCTCGCCAACAAACTGAACTCTCTTTGGTGCTTAAACTAGGTAGGCTTATTGATACCAGCAGAATCTTAGCCAACCAATATACTCTCTTTTAAAACTACATAACAGCCCTTCTAGATAGTCATATTTCACTTCTGGTTTCATTTGGTTCTTTCCATTTTTTTCCCCCTCACTAAGCTCATCAATGAGGTATGGTGAACTTTGCCTTTTAAATCTCTCCTTCCTTCGCCCATCTCTGGTTTTTGTTCTTGCTTTGCTTTGCTTTGTTTTGTTTTGAGACTGGGTCTCAACATGTAGCCCAGGCTGGCTTTGAACTCAGAGTTATCCTCCTGTTCCAGCCTCCAAGGTGCTGGGATTACAGGTGTGCACCACTGCATCTGCCACTGGCCATCTGTATACACCATTCCAGTTTTTTTTCTTGGCACTTTCTGAAATTTTCCACTGCAAACCTATAGGCTGTGTGGATACACCCAGTGCCCACTGGCCCCACTATAAAACTCCATGTGATTCTGTCACTTTGTCCTGAAGCTCATCAAACAGTCCTTCCTAGCAGGAAGATAGGGGGCCCGAAGCACTTGCCCCTCACAAGTCATACTTCCCTTCCATTCTGACGTGGAAAGAGGTCAGCTGAAACACAGTGAGATGACCACTTTCAGCTGGATGTGACTTACAGTGGGATTCTGGATAATTATTGGTCTCTCCTTCCTTCTAAGCTGTTTAGTGCTGTCTTCCAGGATGTTTGTTCAAAGAAACTCCTGCCAACGCACAGCATTTCCTATGGTCTGAATCTTTTTATAGTCTCACGCAGTGACAGGCCAAATGTAATTAAAAGGTATTTTATACACCTGCCACCCAACTGCAGGTTGGGGTGGGAAAGTGTGCAACAGCAGTAAGTGGAATGTTCTGGTTTCTCTGGAATGGGACCATAAATGGGGAAAACAGGCTGTATGATTTTGCTGGCCATGTTGGGAGGCTGGTGTGGATGGTGCCACCACTGAACAGATCCTCCACAGTCTGTGGAGGGCAAGGATGACCTCCAAAAGGACATGGGGTGAATATGAAGGAAGGGTGGACAAAAATGTCTGTGGTTAGGAAAAAGTAATCTGGGAAAATTTTGTGGGTTCTGTAATCAGAAAGTGACAATAAACATAAAACAGATACGTGTCTTCAAGGGTAGATATACAAAAAGGATTCTTAAAAGGTAATTAGAGGGGAATGGTTAAGTAAATTATAGCATAGAACATTATAGAATTATCAACAGTGACTACACAATTATGGAAATGAAAACATTTTGCAGCTTATTAGGTTTAAAAACAGATTATAAAGCTGTATAATCAGTGAGATCCAATTTCTTTAAAAAGATACACACGGTAAGTTGGATGATATCAGACTTTTCAAACTGTAGTACATATGCAATTCTGTATTAACCAAATCCCTGGGTCTGGTAAGATTTGAACAGTGATTCAGCAAGTCTACAATGAAGGGCTAAAACTCTGCATTTCCAACATGCTTCTGGGTGACACTAATGCTGCTGGTCCCACGGACCGACCACATTTAGGAGCAAGAACATAAATGAGATCATTCACTTCTCTTCTCCCCTTATACCTATTTTCTAATTATTTGAGTTAAAAAAGGAAAATTAAAGGGCATGCATTGTTTTCTGCTATGCAAAAATAACATTTATTTTAAAAACAGAAAAAGATAAGCAGAACAGAGTGCCAGGAGAAATCTTATAAAACTGCCTAGAAGTCAGGCAGCAGAGGAAATGTACAAACCTAAGAAAAGAACATAGGGGCAACAGATTATGTCTGACAACAAATCTGTAAAAGAATTTTTTTAGACAAATGGTATAAAAAGACAAAGCTATTGGTATCTGAGGTATGAAGAGATTTTTTTTTCCCCAGAAAGAAAAGAAAGCAGTGATAGGACAGTGTCGGCCTGAGCCACCCAGGGACAGGTGGCTCTACTTTCGCCAGGCTGCCCAGGCTCTCAGTACCCAGGAACCAGACACGTAGGAAGGGCTTGTTCTGCCATTTTGAAGGATATTCTCTAATGAAGAGCAAGAAAGGACCTGTGGGAATAACCAGTTAGTTAAAAAAAGTTAATCAAAATTAAAAGAAACTTTCAGAAAGTCAGGACACAGGTTATGCCTAAGCCCAGAATACATACAAAGTTGGACAACCACCGGGAACGTAAGAGGAAGGGACTTTCAAGACCACGTGCAGGGCTGGTAAAAGCTGGTGTCCCTCGCCCATTGTTTGGAGAAAGTGTGTGCCCCAAGCTCTCTGCATAGAGGAGATGGGATTCCTGCCTATGAAAAACCCAGAGTCCCAACCCAGGGAGGTATGTACTGTCTTTGGTAGCAGGTTAGAATTCTGCTACCCGGCACAAAACATTGAGTGATGAGTCACAGACTGCCAAGGCGCTATCATCACAGATGGGGACGACAGTCACATGTTCCCAACTCCCTAACCCATACCCGGGGCTGAGCCTAACCTCAAAAAAGAAGGCAGGCGCCAAGAGTTCTGAGTTTGCGTGCTACTGAAGCAAGCACAGCAAGTGCCTCTTCATTAACAGTATTTATTATTGGGCACATTAAATTGCTTTGCAACAGTAAAAGTAAAAGTGGTATCCAAAGACTAAATAATATTCAGCACACTTGGCTGATAAGCTGTCATCGCCAGTTACTGAAGGTGACAGAGTCGATAATATGGACAAGCATCTGCCCTCTGCTGGACATAAGGATGGTGCCTTGGGTAAATGGAGAGGGAAAAAAACATCTTTGGGATCACAGCAAAGTCTTGGCTACTTTCAGGACACCAGAAACATAATGGGGATGACCTGACCTTTTCCTGACATGAGAACCTAACAGAATAATCTTCTGAGAGAGTAAGCCTCGCTGCGCCCTTAGAACGCTGTGAATGGACACATGCAAGTCTGCACCCCAAGAAGCCCCAAAAGCACAGACTCCTCCCAAACACAGAAGTGGAGAGTCCTGGAACCCAGCTGAGAAACTGGCTTGTTTAAAACTTGATTGGAATAGTGACATGAGCTGAGGTTGTTCCCATGCTCCTCTCCCTTCCCGTCTCCAGTTGTCTTCCTAGACCGCTACACTCCAGTCCCAGTCCTACTAGGTCCCAGAAGCAAGAAAGGAATCCTACAGAGAAGACCACAGAGGACATGCAGGAGCAAAAGGTATTCTTGACGACAGAGCTGAGGAGGCAAAGCTAAAGGTCCAGTATCCAACCCAGCACTTAAGCCTGGACGCCTTGACTCACTAACAGAGACTCTATGAAGGACAAAGGTACTTTGACTTGGGAGACTACAGCATGGCCAAAGCCAACGTGAAGAATAAGCAGCTCACGTGCAGGACCAGGACCTGGTGACAGATGACCACATCCCCACCCTCCAGAATCTGCCCCGGAGAAAGTCCTCACTCATCACCAGTGAGCTTGAGGGGTAACCTGGGCACCCTTTGCCTCTGCTTCCTCACACACTGGACTGTTCTATGTTGCAGGCAGGGATGGAGTCAGCACCTAGGTAGACAGTCTTAGCTTGCCAGCCAGGAAAGACTGATTCTACTGGGGCCTCTGAGAGGGTAATGTGGGTTGAGGAGGGGCTTTGAATGCATTCCTTTGGTTAAATCAAGACTTCCACACCTTGGCTAGTAGCCCATGTTAGGGGCCAGGAAACTGGAAAGAGTAGGGCTGGATAATGCTGGAAACTCATTTTATTTTGTAAGGAACTAGAGAGATATAATTTCCCCTTTTGGAAGAGTATGTCCAAATATTGGAGCCCATCATAACAAGTATCTATGGTTTTATGTCACTGTGGCACCTTTAGAGACCACTAAAAGAGTATGCAGTTATTCACTACTGCAGTTATTTTTAAAGTGAGCACTAACTCTGTAAGGGCAGAATCTAGATAAATTTGTTTCTAGAAGTGCTTCCCTACTCCTTCTCTTAGACTCTCTACTGTAATTTCTCCCTCGTTTGCAGTCAAGATGAACCAGGTGGCCAAAGTTAGCAGGAATCCTAGTGGGATATGCAATTCCAAATCTCTAGGATCTGGCCTGAGAATGGCTCCATGCTGGGTACGCCAAGAGAGTTTGTCAGCTCTGTACCCAATATTGAATTTATTCTATTTTATTTTTCATTTATGCTCAAATTTCAGTAATGAATTTGCTAGTAAAGAAGCTTTATGAATAAAGAAAATACCATTGAGGAGATAAAAGAAAACACCACTAGAGAATAGGAGCTGGGGCCTTTATACACATTAAGTAAAATCATGTTACTTTTAACCTAGTAAACTTAGAATATATACTATTAGCACATTTATCTGCAGAATGAAGGGCAAAGCTATCCTAAAATAAAGTCTCAATTGTTACCATTTCAATAGAAACATCTTACTATATCCTATATTCCAAAATTTCTTTCCTAATTTTGAAGATAACGTATAATGTCTCAATGCATGTATGAATAATGTCAGTGGCAAGCGATCTTACATGAATCACAACTGCTTTTCTCAAAGAACTGAACTAGGTGTGAAATACACTTTTCACTGCTCTGTGTCCCACCCTCTGCCTCTGGGCGCAGACATAAGTTTAAAGCAGGTGACTCCCAAACCTCTGCAGCTCTGACTGAGGTCTCCACACTGCCCCTCAGCTGCCTCCTCGCTGCAGCTGAGCCACTTCCTTTAATCAGAGGGCTTTCCTGTGCTAAGACCCCTGCCAGCTCCCAACTGTTACTGTCCAAGCCGAAGCCCCTCAGCTCGGAGATCAAACAGTCTAGTTCCTGTGTACTTTGCCAACCAAGTCCTTCACTTTGTGCCTTTTTTTCTTTCTACTTCTCCAGCCACACCTCCTCACAAACTGTCCCAAAACTACTTGGGCCCATTGCTGCTCCAAGGCCTTTACGTGGTTCCCCCTGCCTGATATGTCCAACTTCCTTTCAATTCTTTCGCTTCAGAAATACTTCTTTGGGAGAGGCTCGGCCTCCCTGCCTCCCACACTGTCCACGGTCAGGGATATTTAGGAATGTTTATTTCCTTCCCAGACTTGGACGCCTAGACAGCGCCAGTCAAGTCTTTCTCCCTGTGCTACTCAGCACAGGGCCTAAGAACGCAGTGGATCTTAAGTGAAGGAAATGATCCAGGGCCCTGCCCGAGCACCACTCTCCACTTCTGTGTACTTACGATTTCCGCAGTTGAGACCACCAAGGCCAAACGGGCAACTGCAAGTCAAGAGAGGAAACAGAAGAAGAATTAATTCCAAATCTCAAATGAAATAACAAAGGCAATTTGCCGGAGTAATTTCTTTACTTAGGATAGTTCTTCACTAGGATAGACTTTATTTTAGGGTAGTTTTACAATAAGATCAGAATAAATGAAATGGACCTACCTCATACAGGTTTCATTTTCAAGTCTATATCCATCTTCACAAGCTGAAAGAAGAAAAGGAAAATCCATTAAGGTATCTAATTATCTCCCATGAGCCAACTTATATTAATTAAGTGTCACCCACACTATTGTCCACAAGAATATTTTAGAATCAGAAGGCTGAAGATAACTTTAAAATTATCTATAACTTAACTAAACACTATTGCCAGTTCAATTCTTAACCTCATTAAGAAACTTTTCTTAACCTCTTTGTGGCTCTCAGTTCCCCATCTATAAAAGATGATAACAACAATTACAAAGCTACCTTATAGTTTCTAGGAGGAAACTAAATAAAAGGAAGCATGCAAATGGTTCAGCATAGGCCTGGCACACAGCAACCACCACATAAATGTTTGTAGATACAATTGTTATCAGCAAATGCAATTCTTTTTGGAAAGTCTCCATAGATAAAAAGTCTTACTCAAAAGGAAAGAACAATTGGATGAGACAAAAAGGAAAAGATAACATATATACACACGAGACAGACAATTATACTACTAACCTTTGTTCATCAAAAAAAAGTTCGTGCTTTCATTGTTTGATCATTTTTTCATGCCTATATCTTATAAACCAAGAACTACCTTGAAGATAATAATACGCGATCTAGTAACCATTGTTAATCTCCTATTGTGTTGTTTTGAAATTCTGTATCATCATTTTTTGTTCTTTTTTCATTAGAAAAAAGTCTCAGCTGGGCATGGTGGCACACACGTGTAATTCCAGTACCCTGGGAGTCTAACACAGGAGGACACAAAATTTGAGCCCAGTCCAGGCAACTTAGTGAGACTCTTGTTTCAAACAAAAAAGAGCTGGAATGTAGCTCAGACCCTGGGTACAATCCCCAGGATGACACCCACGCCCTAAAAAGAACAGAAACAAAAAACCATGTCTACCATGGCACATCCTTTCACAGGCACAAGGACAAACTTTTAAATCTTTTGCCTTCTCTGATATAAGTGCCTGACACTGGTCCCATGAGGTGGAAGTTGTAGGTGATACCTTCTGAGACACGATTCTGGTGGTACCAGCTTTTTATAGGAAAATCCTCACTTTAACATCTGAAGGAATTCTAGACAAATCTAATGTGTCTTAGTTGACATGGTGCCCACAAACAACCCCGAACCCCGTGGTGGTGCCACTCCTGGAATGCTGCTTCATGGAAGAGGCTGAAACCCAGCCCTTCCCCTGCATTACCAGTTCCCAAATTTATCTGATCACAGAAATACTTTTTCTTTTTTGTTTTTTTTTTTGGTACTGGGGATTGAACTCACGACCTTGCGCTTACCAGGCAAGCACTTAAGCCACTGAGCTAAATCCCCAGCACAGAAATACTTTCAACGCTACGATAATTCAACAAAACACCATGAGCTGTAAAGCATGCTTGGATGAAAGCAGATAATGAAAAAAAAAAAAAAAACCTTGCAAATTCTCTGATGCAAGGAATGATTAAAAAAATTGACCCATGATTAATGTATGGTATGCATTGCATAAAAGATTACAGATGAAAAAAGGTACAAGGTACC
>PVJX010010956.1:7110-24300 GCA_004027295.1 Dolichotis patagonum | reverse complement strand
CTACATTCTCTTGTTCTGAGGGGTGTTTATTTTGTAACAAGTAGCTACAGGAAATCCTTATGGCACTTATTACAGGATGTCGTGGACCCTGCTGCCACAATACTGCTCAGGAACCTCTTAGTGAGGTCCCCACAGCAGTTTCTCCTGGGACCCAGCTCTTTGGAAGATGGACCTGCTCCTAGACAAAGACACTTTATTTTGTGGAACTTGGCTCTTTTTAAAAATTAATTTTTCCTTCAATCTGATTTACTTTTTAATATTTTAAAATCTTATTTCATTATATCGATTTTTATTAGGTGCTTTAGATCCTTTCTGCAAAAAGACAGAACATTACTATCTCATTTGGGGAAGGGGTAACAAGACCCCATCTCCTTGTCTTTGATGCCTTTGAACTCTTTGCTACACTGAGGTGGGCTGATGTCACCTAGCTTGTTGTACTCTGGACTCTTCTTCCTGAAAATGTTTTGTATCAAATTTTCCTACCTAGCCCATACCTGCTGTGCCGGAGCTCTCTGCTCTTTGGCTATCATTCAGCCATGCATAAGGTCCATCTGCTGCTCCACATGACAGCCAATGGGGTGGGATGTTTTCATTTAGTAGCAGAAGTGGTCTGATTCCCTGGTGTCTATTTCAAAAGGGTTCATTCACTCATTTATCAAAGACTGAAGCTACTGCCCAGTGCCCAGTGCTCTGCTGGGGGCCCTGCAGGGAAACCACCTCACAGCGAGACAATTCTGTGCTCGTTAGCAGCCAGTTTCTCATCATGTACAGCCCAGCAGGACTCTGACCACAGAGCACTAAAGATGAAATGAATGTGACAACAGCTTACAGAAATGCCCCAACTGGGCTTCCCCATTGCTATGGGAGATAGGCAAATTAAAGCCTTAGGGATTAAAAAAAAAAATAAGTAAATGACAGAGTCTTAATAAACCATTTTGATCCCTTGCAGGCAGTAAGTGAAGATGTGCCAATCTTTTCCTACCATATTTGCTGTCTTACTATCCATGTGTTCCTTCAACGGACATTTACTGAGCACTACAGTGTGTTAAGCCCTATTCTAGATGTGGCTCTGGCCCTCCAGCCACTTGCAGTCTGGTGAGATGCAGACAGATTGTTAGAATTCATTGTAATCCTTGCTTGATGGAAAGAAGTTGAGAAACCTATAGGAAGGGGACCCATTTTAATTTTTAATCTACCTTTCAAAGTCTGGTAAAGACATGTAAAGATTTTTATGTGAGACACCAAGCAGCATGTGTGTTTGTGTACAACTGAGGACAGTACAAAAACTGGCTTGAACTGCACTGATTTAGAAATAATTCCTCCATCTCCTCAGGGGACTAACCAAATCTGAGGCATCCAGAAGGGTTATCATTTGACACATGCCTGTGCTCCAGCACCTGTGGCCACAAGATGTCACTACTAAGCCACGAGAACAAAGCCATTAAGGCTGCGGCCCATGAAGCTTCAGGGTCCACTCACAGGAGGCCGGATGGCCATGGTGCTGCTGAGAAGACGCTTCATGGCCTCAGCAACAAGCCCACAGGCTAACCAATGTGTTCTCACACCGCCTCTTGGGTCATTACTTAGTTAACGTAAGACTGCTGGGACCCATCCATTACACTTGGTAAATCTCTGACAGCCCTGCCATTGCTAATGCTAGCCTCTGGCACAATTAGGAAACTGCTGACTGGGAAACAGAGGGAAATAGCTTGTGCCAGCTGGAAGCAGGGGTGGCTGAGCTGTTCCTGCAGCACTGCACGCAGGGCCACCTCCTCACCTGCCTGCACTTCTACCCATATTGTCCCCTCCTGGTGTCTGCTTACATGGCATCCAACATACATGGGCTTCAGTGCCATCACCTTCCCATGGGAAGCCAGGCTCGATTCCCTGTTCCTCCTTTTTATTTTATGAAAAAATAAAACAAAATTTCATAATCAAATAAGAGGATAACAATAGCTATTACACTGTGTATCACTATCTTCAAAGTAGTTGTAAGAGTAAAAGATATAAACCAAAAACTCTTACAAAAAAGGAATAGATAAAAACACAAATCTTTCTTTTTAATAAACTAAGCAAACCGGTATTGTAAATGAAACCAGTTAGCATACATATTGAAATATTTTTAAAACAATGGAATTTGTAATTTGGGCGAAGTATTTAAACTTATGTCCTATTTAACTCCCTTCTATTTTCCTCTTTATTTTTGTGTGTATATCCACTGAGAAATGCTGTAGAGCAGTCGTGTATCGGTACTGATGCCCACCTCTGAGAGCTGGCCTTCTTTAAAACCTATACATGTCCTGCCTGGAGAACTGATCTTGTCCACTTAGAACTTTGTTCCTAAACCTAACAAGGACAGAGGGTGTGAAGGTCAGGATGAGAGTACTGCCCCAGAATGTATTTTTACATTCTTTTGATGGAACAAGTCCTTTGGTGGGAAGCCCTGACAGAAATAAGTGACACGTCACCTTGCTCCAGTATGTGATTTTTATTCAGCTCCCAGTACACCTATCACCAGCCAGGTGTTGACTGGGCAAGAGCTCTGTTGTCATTGGCATTCCAATGGGAGGCAACACTTAGCGATCCATAAAAAACAAAAACCAGCCTGTATTTACAGTGCCAGTCTTTCTGCTGCTGCTGAATTGTCAGAGTATACTGTGCTCTGGATCTGATTAATTTTATTTTAAAGCAATATTCTCAGACTGAGCAGTTTTTTAATCTCAAACCGAATAATTTAAACCGTATTGAAAAGGTTAGCAGAATTAGATTTCAGCTCTCAAACACTTCATGAAACCTTTAAAACTGTAAATTATTAATTCAACACCAGCCTGGGTAAAATATAAGAGTAAATGTTGATGGCTTACAAAGTACCTCTCCATATATTTCCTTTTTTTAATTATTAGAATAACTAATGTAGTACCATTATACACCTTTCACAGAGGAGGAAACTGAGGCTTGGGGAAATGAACTGACTTGCCCAAAGATGGAACCCAGTGAGGAAGAGGAGGCTCTGCCTCAGGTCTTCTGAGCCACGGCTACCCCTAAAACGCACAGGCCTGGATCCATGCTCCTATTTCCATTTTAAAAGACAGGCAGCGGGGCCAGGGATATGGTTCAGCAGTATCTTGCCTGCCTGGCAAGGGCGAGGTCCTGAGTTCGATTCCCAGTATCCACTGCCCCCCCACCCCCAGATTAATAAGCAACAGATAAAGCTTCAGCAATTATAACAATGATTTTTGTAACTTTTAAGTGAAAAACAAAACAGGCATTGCTCCCACAGGTATTCCATTCTCTTTTCTTTCCCTTTTCCTTTTCTTTCTTTAGAATGGAACTGGAGAGACCACCAGTACCAAGATAATGCCATTATTCTAAGGAGATAATGTATTCAAACCTGCTGTGAACAAAATAACAAGAACCAGTCTCCCCCAATTTAGAAGAGTTCCACCCAGAGCAGAGAGGGAGAGGGCTACACAGAGGAAAGCGTCTTCCTGTACCAGGACAGCCAGAAGAGCAGCAGAACCGCCCACCTCGGCAGGAGTGATCCATCTTATTGAACTGAAAGTAGCCCGACTTGCACTGGCACAGGGCGACTCCGTCTAGGTCAGTACAGATGGAGGTCTCTGTGTCACACTGTGGACTCTTCCGCTTACACAAGCTGCCCGCTGGAATGGAAAAGCATGACAGTGAAGTAAAACAAAGCCTCCTCCACTTCGAACTTCACGTGCATGAACCTGTTACTTCAGGAGGGTCTGAAAAGTTTTCCAAGGTCACTCTACAGAGCCTTCTGCCACCCCCTCTCTGGGTCAGTCCTGGCCCCACACACTGAATGCTCACGAGCACTCCTCACTGAAAACAGTCACAGAAAAAACTTGCAGGAGGAGGCGCAGCACCCACTGCAATGTGGCCTCCTGGTGGTGTGTTTTATGCCTTCAGTGCTAGAGGACAAGACAGGACAGGACAGGGCAGCAGCAGGACTGGGCCAAACCCAAAAATGGGACCATGGTCCTAGGTAGTTGAGAGACTTAGACCACAATTAGAACTAGATGGATCTGTCTAAATGGAAGCGTGTCTCAGTTCTGTGTGTTTGCATGGCCTCGGGTAGTGACGGTGAACCTTTTAAAGACCAAATACCCAAACTGCAACCCAAAACCCGCTTATTTATCACAGAGCGCCAACACTGCCTCACACGTGCTGTTCTCCCATATGCATCCATGGAGCACGCTGGAGCGACGCGGCTCGTGAGCCAACAGGCGGGAGGGCTCTGGTGCCTGCTGCAGCACGTGAGACAGAGGTTCACCCCTGCTGCCCAGAGGGACGCAGCACGCTCCTGCTGGGCGGCTTGCTGCCCTGACAGCGTGCTATCCAACAGCAGAGGAATGGTGGCTATCTGACCACCAGGCTGGAGTGCAGTTATGTGTATCTAGTTGTCTCTCCCACCACAGTGACGGGGTCTTATTCATCTCTGGGCCTTTGGCGTCTAGTGCAGCACTGGTAGGACTGCATGTGCTGAAGATGCTTCCTGTCCTTTGGTCACAGCATCACTACCAAGAGAAGCAGAGGTGGGCAGGGTGGAAACCAACCTGGCAGGCTGCTTCCATGTTCACGTCAGGACTTTATTAATTTCTTGAATGACAAAGAATCACTTCATCATATAAAGCATTCATTGTAGGGAACGTAGTCCTCTATAAAGTTGTTTACAGCAGACGCAATGAGAATACATTTTACAATCTAGGCGGACCTGGCACAAAAGGTCCATGTAATAAATGGAAATACCCAGACAGAAGGACAAAAATATGACAGCGCCAAGGACAGGGCGAGGTAAAATCAGCATGCATCGTTATCTGGAGACAAGAGCAAGTTCAACGAGGGAGGAGGGCTGACACAGGAAGGGGGATGTATATGCTATATGCTGAGGGGTGGCTGCCAATTTCCTAGGCACAGCCTGCCCTCTGCTACTCTAAGGGAACCTCAACCTGCTCAGAAATGAGGCAGCAGCTGTTAACACTGCATTAGGGCTCATCGGCCCACACAGGATCCCCGAAGCCACTCCTGTAGTCTGGAGGACTCAGGTCAGTGAGCAGCCTGGGCACTGGTAGGTAAGTTAAGGACACAACTTCAGTTCTCAACCCTGAATTTCCTGCCTTTATCAGTGGAAATGCACATGCTAAACCAGAACCCTATTTGTGTGTGACTGAATTTCCCTTGTTTACTGTAAAAAGTCTGTATGTAAATTTTTTAAATGGAAAATCTCACCCAGTGAACACTGCAAAGCTGGCACCAGGAAGGTACTGAACCTCTACTACCCTCATCTAAAATCTCTGAAGCCTCTGCCAGTCCACTGCCCTTAGTAGAAAAAGAAATATCCCAGGACAAAAAGTTATCCGGGCATCCCCAGCCTTGTCCCGAGGCCAGCCTGGGCTGCCTGGTCTGATTAGATATTTTCTGGAGGCCAATGTCATGTTTTCTTTCCATCCTGCCCACTGATCTAGGCTGCTGGCAAACACTCTTTGCCATGCTGAAGCAACTGACCCCTGCACAGAAAGAGATTCATGCAAAAGCAGGGAGAACAAGCTCTTCCCCTGCAGTGAGAAGCTGCTTTCTTGAAAATTCCTGAAGAATGTTTTATGGTGATTCCATCAAATAAAACCACATGCAACATGTGATCAAAATACATGTGAATATTTAAATTTTTAAAAAATTACAGCGAAAGACACGCTGCCATTAATCCTCTCCCTTCTCTTCAGATACACTCATCCCATCATTCTTATCACTTTCTAAAACAACTCTGGAAATCCTTTTTAGTGAGTGTCATAAGGTGTGATAAAACATGTCTGTCAAGTGTCATCCGATGGGAAGGCAGGCTTGTAAAGATGTTAGCATGTTTCTTCATCCACCTGACTCACTGGATGTGGTACACTATGACTTCTGGTTCTTCCCCAAAGTCGCAATGACCGTGAAAGGTGAATGTTTTCAACGGACTCAGGACACTGAGGCAGCCATGACAGCGCAACTAAACAAATTCAAAAAAGTACTTCCAGAACTGCTTCAGAAAGTGTCAAGAAGGATAGGGTAAGCAGGTTTGAAGCAAGGAGGTGCATTCTGAGCAGGATTAGTGACAATATGTCTTTTACTGTTATACAGCTTTAACAAAAAATCTTCACCATTTCCTATAATCTCACTTTCATTTTAAGCCTGGTGGTGTGATTTTTGTACATTTACAATTCCCATGGTCTTTCCTGGGGGTAATATCCGCCCAAACAGACAATGAACACTAAAGTAAATGTAAGGTTAAGACATTCCATGGGGGATTTCCAAGGTCTATAAACCTCTGGAGACCATGCAGTTCTTTGTAAGGCAGGGAAGTGGATGTTTTGTGACTTGAAGGAGAAAAAAACCCTCCTTTCCAATGAAGTGTCCAGAATAGCCAAGTGCCCTCCACATGCCGGAAACACCCAGATGTCAGGGTCTGGCAACTCCTACTAGTCAAGCTATCTCCTTAGCAGTTGGAAGAGTTACCAAGAGACCAAGCTGGGGTGTGTTGGCAAAAGCAGGAGAGAAAAACAGGCATGTGAGGCCATCGTTAAGCCAATATGCATGGCTGTCTTTGTTCTTAAAGGCTCTAAAAGGAGAAGCAAAGAATGAGGGCCTCAGAAAGGAAGCAAGGATGACAGGAGCCATACTGCAAGCCATACCCAAACAGTCCCAAGCAAGGGTTGGAGCAGCAGGGCTGCTATGAGCAGGCTCTCTCAAATCCAAGTTTCCAGCCACCTGACTGATAAGGCACAAATATATTTACTGGGAACAAACAAGTCTGCTGTACAAATGCTGACCATATAAAATGTACTCCCATAAATATGAGGCGAATTGAAAGGTTCTTGCCTCGCTGGGGATGAAAAACTAGTACCCCTGAATTCCTAGCAAGAGAAACAAAAAAGTCAAACCAAAGAGTCTCAGGGGTTTTTGTGGGGGTTTTTTGTTTTTGTTTTTGTTTTTTTTTGGTAGCAGGGATCGAGCTCATGACCTTGTGCTTGCCAGGCAGGTGCTTGTGCCACGAAGCTAAATCCCTGGCCCTAAGAGCCTCAGTTTTTAAGACAGTATAATGGGGCATAAACTTTTTAACCAACTGCCCAATTGAAAGCCACTATAATTCTAGAAAGTTTAATCCATATTTTCAAATTAATAATTAGTTCTTAAGTTGGCCAATTTCCAGTACTTTTTCCAAGGTGAAAGGTTAACTTCCCAGCTGTCATGCTCCACAACATGCAAGTTTACAGGAGAAAGTTCACTGGATCGGCAATTACAAAAACCTGACCCACTGAGACTGTCTAGATCAACCAGCGGACAGAAAAGCCTGATACTCCCACCCTATGTCCAGCATCTGGACACCAGATGGGGAGGTTTACACTACTTCCTGCATCCTTCACCAGCACTAGTCCTGAGGTAAAATGAGCTGACCAGAGCCTACTTTGATCATTTATGATGTGCCAAGTGCAACCAGCCCTTTATGCAAAGAAACACCTTTGATTCTAGCAGCTTTCCTACCCCAGAGGTGAAACTTCCTCTCCAAGACCCAAATCTGCCTTCCAAACTTGTCTCAAATTGCTTTCCCCCGTGTACCTTTCTGGAGGTAAACTATGGAAGCTTTTGATAAAACAGGCAACGCAAGAACAAAACAAGAAAAATCATTGTTATGGCACCACAAGGAGTACTCTGCTCTGTGTTCTTATGTGTGTTTATAATTTGTAAATAAGCAAAAAAGATAGGTAATACTGCACATGCATTTTTTACTTAATAGTTATCATGACAAAGCTTTTTGGGTCATTGCCAAGCAAATACACTTGTGTGTGTAAGATTGTCTCTGCTGGGAACAAGAGTAGTTAGTTTCTCTTTGTTGTATTATCTCCTACATCCCTCTCCCTCCCAACCCTACACCATACAAGAGAAACAGAAGGGGCTGCATGTCACGGACCAAGTGCCCTCAAGGCTATGTGCATATAGCACTCTGTGTGAGTGTGTGTGTGTGCGCACGCTTGTGTTTGTGTGCACCTGCACGCTCCCACAAAGGTGCATACATACCAAGTCCTCTTGCTTCACACTCATTCCAAAGGCAGGCTCTCTGATGTGCTTTACTGGGTTGGAGCCCAGAACACCTTCTATCTCTGGGTCTGGGTCTGAATGTGTGGGCAGGGTTCTCCCCAGGGACCTTGACATCTCTTACCTCTAAAGACCCGTGCCTGGGATCCCAAGAGTTGGCAGACTTCAGCAGAGGACCTGCAGGAGTTGACAAATTTCTGAATCCCATCATTCAGGTCAAAGAGTGTCACACTGGAGGCCAGGGAAAAAGTGGTTTGCAAGGAGGTCACAAATGCACTGGACTCCCTAGGGACACAAGACGCAAGAGTTTACTTGACTTAAATGACACATGGGCCCCAGGGCTTCTGAAAAATAACTGTCATCACTATTCTCCAGAAAAGGAATAAAAGCACATGAAGGTCCAGTGACCTCAGCCCTGGACCACAAAGTGGCCCAGTTGAAATACAGCCCAGTTTTGCTGCTGTCCTCCATATCAGGATAGCCCCCCTTTCCATAGACTAGTTCACAGACAAATATATCTCTGTTTCTTACCTAGACACATGAGCTGTGGATTGGATATAACCCGGCAATGTTGAAAAACACACATTTAACTGCAAGAAAGAGCAGGTTCATCATTAATGGCAAGCTAGACAAAAGCCTTTGACCAAGAACCTATTTTCAGAATAAAATAGGCATTTGCCAGCCATCAAGTTATTGGCAGGCAGCTTTATGCACAAATGGTATCCTTTTATTCATCCTCTCTTAAACACATTTCTGCTGTTCCCTGAGTACTAAGGGACAGAGGCAACAGTAAATCAGCAGGGGAAATCTTGGCAGGAAATGATGTTCAGAACAGCACCTTTGGACACAAAACATTTTCAAGCAGCAGATCTGAGACCCATGGTTTGAGAAAACGCCAAAGCAACTCTTTATTTGGATTCTGAACAGTGAACAAGCTCCCTGAAGGGGCTCAGATTCCTTCAGCTTCCCCAGGTCTGATGGGCCCAACATAGTGGCCTCAGAATCTGCAACGAATTAACCTAACTCACAAATAGTTGTTCTTCAAAAAGGCTCTTTGTGGGAAATTACATTCTGTGAGTCAAGAGCCCTTTTGTTGAGAGAAAATCAAGATCTACTCCCTGTGTTTGCCTTGTGCCCTCAGAGAGAACAGATAATCCCTCTAGACCATAAAGTAAGTGCCTACTTTCTTCCTACCTTCCATAACAGGGACTGGAGATTCCTTGCATGGAGCAGAAGATCTTAATATCATGTCTTGTGAAGACTCATCTGTCTCTAAAGCCAGTGCCTTAGAGCCATCTGATTCTTCAGAAGATGGAGATTAAGTGTGGAATGTTATCAAATGCTTAAATTAATAACTTTTTCTCCAAGCATCTCTGCAAAGACTATGTGAGTGACTGCCTCAGTTTCTGCTTAATTCTTTACTGTCTCTTGTGGGCAGGTTCATCATATCAGCAATAAATTTCACAGCAATATTCTAGACAGCTAAGTTAGAAACATTATAGGCAGTCAGACAGTGCTGGGCCCTTGAAAGGAGTCATTACAGATACATTACAACTGTGGGCAGGGTGCATCTGTTAAAGGCCTGATCTCAAAACAAAAGACAGATTAACTATATCTACATTCTAAATAGGTATCCATTACCTTGGGTGAAGGACCAAAACCTCCCTTTCAGGAAAAGTCCTGATTCTTTCCCTGAACACCTGATATGTGACTTGCTTCCCCATCTGATCCCCATTTAATCAATATTATTTAAGTGAGTATATTCATAATCTTTTAAGTTCACTATAGGTTTGTCCCACCTTGTGATTTTCCATTAGATCAATGTTACCTAGCAACTATATTTATAATCTTATTAGTTGATTATAGTTTTTCCCACCTTAGACCTGCCTCACTTCATGGTTTCAATCCAAAAAACTCCCTTGAGAAGTGGGGTCTTCAGCAATCCACTGGGGCTTCCTTCTGTCTTAGATGAAAACTTTCTTTCTCCAAAGAAATATTTTCTGCTTTTAACCTCTGTTGTTTCTATAATTCATTCTTTGACTTTAGAGAACATGAACTCACCTAGCAGGTTGGGAGTTATAATATTTCCCTTATATTATCTGGATTATTTGGCAGTTGAATATCATTCTTATATCCTATATACTGGACAAAAAATTCAAGTCAGATGAGATACCGAGCTCTGAGTAATAGAAGGACTGCATTCTGCACAGGTCCTAAGCCTGCACCATCTTAAAAGGAAAGTTGTCCTAACAGCACTGGGTCTTTCTTTCCCCTTTATCAACAGCCCTAGTTGATATGTATGGTCTTTATGTCAGGGATTAAGATGTTGCACATTGGGCTGGGGATTTAGCTCAGTGGCATAAGTGCCTGCCTGGCAAGCGCAAGGTCGTGAGTTTGATCTCTGGTACTGCAAAAAAAAAAAAGGTTTTGCACATTGAAAAGAAATACAATGGCAGTAAAGAAATAAATGTGAAGACACATTTGAAGAAACACTTCTGGTTCTCAACACCTCTCTTCTGTTTCCAAGAGGCTTTGTATTTTACCATGAAGTTTCCCTTACAGACATAAAAGAAACAAAGAGCCCAGGCAAGAGAGGTGAACCCTAGGCAGTCTACAACTCTGAATAAAATCTATTCTAGAAAACAAAGAACTAGCACAAAGGCTTTCTTTCTTTCTTTTTTTTTTAACAAGAGGCTTTTAAGGAAACTTACCATTTTGGTAATTTCATTTTCAACTTCATGTACATCTGAATATTTTTCCAGGGTAGTATTAAGAAACTGTTTCTTTAATTTAAACTCTGTCACGAAGGTTCTAACTGAAAATGAAAATGTTACCTGTTAAATCACATGCAACAGAAACACCTAGGCAGGTTGTCGTGTTTGTGAATCTCTGGGTAGCCAGCTTTACCCTCCTTACAGGATGATCTGTGCATTTCTTTTTCATTGAGGGTGGAGACCGCCTCTGTTAGGTTCCCCTCTAGCACAGTGAATAATCTACTGGACTGACCTGAAGAGTTAGGACTGAGTAACGCTTTGGGTGGGAGACTCCAAGAAGGCTTTCTCTGTGTATGTGCAAGTACATGTCCTTGTGGACATCCCCCTCACAGCCTCCTACAAAACAGACGCCCAATAAAGTTGTGAGAAGAATAATGGGCAAGTCTAAACAACATAATTCTGGAGGAAAGGGTGCAGATGTGGTGTCAGATAATAAAATTATTCATCAGGCCTCTTCTGACTTTAGACCATGGAAGGCTCTTGCTCTCTAAGGTCAGTATTTGATTTCCAAGGGGGTGCTCTGGTTTCCTTTTCTTCTTAGAGTTGCCCTCATCCAACCTCCTTACTCTTGCGCAGAGGAAATGCCTGTTTCATCATTGATAAAAAATGGCTTCCGCAAGTTAGGTAGCTTCTTGCGAAAGATCATCCAGCTCACAAGGGTCAAACTTAGCATGCAAACTCCTGTGTGGCCATCTTCAAAGATCTTCTTTCCTTGCTATGTCCTCTGCCCCCGCAGCATGTGATGTGCTGGGAACAACCAGCAGGCTACAGAGAAAGCAGCCAGGCATCTGCAGTGGGTCTGTACTCTGGGGTCTGCCAGACGGCATAATATGAGCCACCTAATGAAAATAACCCATGTTCAAGACACTGCTGGGTTGAGAAATTAAAACAGCCCCATTTTCAAGGCCCATTTCACTCATAAAATAAAATTCTAGTTAACACCAATTTGTGCTGATTTGGCCTAAGGGAGACGGGACTTAGAAATGGGCAGACAACCAAAAATTGACAGCTCGCTTCATATCTGGCTCTTATCTTCCATTATATTAAATTCTTATCTTTCCCTCTGGACAGAAAAAAAAATAATAACGCAAAACACAGAAGCCCATGAAACTACTCTTTCAAGGAAAGTTTGCATGTAGAATTAAGAGAAAGGGGCATAAATGAGCTAGGGAAAACATTTAACATCTTAGACGTAACTGTCTAAATCCCTTAATCTTTATTTAACATCTTTTTGCTTGTTCTGCAGTTCAGTGATGCCAGCTGCACAGGACCCTTTCTGAGCAGCAGGGAGCTCTTTGAATAGTTCTTGGCCAAATGAAAGCATTTCAGCATGCTCTAATTTGCATGTTCCTCTGGTGTTTATGAACAATAAGGCTCAATGACTTGAAAGGGGAAAGATGATTGTTAACACAATGGTTCTGCTCTCCTTATCTGTGCCACCTGTGGGGCACTGCACAGTCACCCCTCTCCTTCATCTTTACCTCTCACACGTCCAGGCTCAGCCCCAGACTCTCCCTACAGGAACATACATAGTAGGGACGGGTACACACAAAGGGCACAAAGAAGTTTCCTGAGTCTTGGCAGTCAGTGTATCTCTGCTTGCAGCTTAAGTACAAAGCTGCATCAGTGGCTTCCCAAACCCGGAAATCTTTCTCAGCAGGGATTTTTCTAAAGACGTTTACATCATCCAACTTTAACATGAACTTCTACTTTAAATTTAACTGTTGATTAACTGGTACGTTAATTAAATACAGCCCTTAACTGCTACATTAACTAAAATATTTTTGGAAACATCCATAATTATTACTTCATGTCAGAGTAGTCTGTTTTCATAGCTTTAAATTTGGTCCTGTAGTTTAAATGAAGCTTCCCATCAGGATAGCTCTTTACTATTTTCAAAGCTTGGTCCAACACAGTTTTTATTTGATTATCACAATAATCTTAACTGGGAAGCAAAGCAAATTGTAATCTGATCTTACAGATAAGGAAACTGAGGCTCAGGGGCTATGTACTGTAGGTAGTGGCCCAGGAACTAGAAACTAGGCCTCTGAGCCCTGGGTAAGTGTACTTTAAAACAAAATTATTTCCACTTTCTTCTTAAACTAAAAACTCTTGGTTAATGTCATATAAGGTATGGCTAAACAGAAGGGATTACCAAATGCAAATAAATTGTTAGAATAAAAAGAATTTTTGATTTTGACTGATATCTATATGTCTATATTCTTTTTCTTTAAAAAAGAGTGTCCAAGCCGGGGGTTTAACTCAGTGGCATAAGCGCCTGCCTGGCAAGGGTGAGGTCATGAGTTCGATCCCTGGTACCAAAAAATAAAACATAAAAGAGTGTCCAATTCTTATATTCCAAACAATTTTCAAACTTTTACAATTATTTTAGTAGGGTACCAACCTTCTTAAAAAGTCCCTTATCCTTACAGGTAATTCATGCAAATAATTTTCAAAGAATAAACACATTTAGTCTCTTGAAAATAACCACTGAGCACTTTTTTTGTGTTCAGTAGCCGATTGGGTAATTTAAGATAATTCAAATATCTGTCATTTTATCTGCTAGTTCCCTCTTTCTATTTAGAAACTCTGTATTTTCATTCTAATTCCTTTAGAAAATTAGGTGTTAAACTGAGCATCCTATCAAGGGTCATACCCTGTCCCTATGAAAAGTAACTACTGTCGCACAATGGAATGAGTGATGGGCTGGAAACTAGGCCTCTCACCAACTGATTACACAAACCTGGCCACTAGAACCTTGTGAGGGTCTTAGTTTTTATCTGGTTTGCTTTTTAACCTATAAAATGGAGATTGTATTTAAAGCCCAAAAGCTTCATGAATCTATCAAATCAGGAAATACACTATGCCAAATGGTGTGGTACAATTATAGGAGCAGCTCTGTCAAAATGTCTCTGCTTTAGATAAGATCATGAGGACCAGTTTTTAAAATGAAAAGAATGTGTGGCAATCAGAATTTTATTCTCTCTTTTCCCCCTAAGCAATTTTTTTTGGGGGGGGGTCTTTTTGAGACAGGTCCTCATTATGCAGTTCAGGCTGGTATTGAGCTCACTTCGTAGCCCAGGCTGGTCTTAAACTTGCAAAGATTCCCTTGCCTGTCTAAAAATATTTTTTAAACTATGTAATCAGAATATCTTTTTGATGTTTTTCCCTAACTGAAGAGTAGAATGGTTAAGCACAAATACATAAATGATATACACAAACAATAACACAGTATACAATCATTAAGGTATTTGTATAATATTTTTAGTAACAGGAAAATGTTTAAGATATAGTTTATAGAAATTTCATATGAGTTCAACTATGTAAAAATATCATGCACATTAAAACTTGCAAAGAAATATATTTCTAAATGTTAAAATAATAGGCAATGTCTTCTACTTCCTTCTACATTAAGATTATATCTTAAAAAAAGATTATATATTAAACAAATATTGATTTTGATTACAAAGAAAGACAGTAAATGTTATTTTATAAAATATATTGTGATTCAGAATAAATTCTAAGACTAAATCTCTTACCCAGATTGCATATTCCTTTTTCCAAATGGTACCCAACAGGGCATCTACAGATAAAAGATCCCTGAGTATTATTACATATGGCCTGACGTGGGCAGCGATTCAAGAGGCATTCATTCACATCTGCAAAGGAGAGAAAAAAAGACCATGACTTTGGCAGACAGCAAAATCATAATCGAGTGAAGTAAGTGTTCATTAAGATACAGTGAGGCCCAAAAGATGAGCAAGAGATCAGTCACCCTTGAGGACAGAGGTAGGTGAACACACAAAAGCCACAAACATAAGGCATGTTTGGATGTATAGAGAAAACAGCAGATTTTGATGAAGTGGAGAATTAAGGATGTTTCAAATAACACTGGAAGGACTTTAAGAAACAGACTTGGGTGGGCTAGTTCTAGGCACCAGCACAGTAATGCCAAGATAAGGTGGTAAAGAGATCTTTAAGGAGTAGGTGGCCTGGTGTGACAAAAGCATAGGGAGCCTGAGGAATGGAACCCGATCAGGAAGTTTATCAGTGCTGCATTATGATATCTCACATTATCCTGAAGGTAACATGCAAGCACATCCACTCTCCAGTAAGCACGGTTAATTTAAAACCTTATTCTTCCACATTCTGAATAACTGACACGATACCGTAGACCACTGGACATTACTTTTATTCTTACCCACACTGCAGTTGTCTCCTTGCCACGAAGGGGGACATACACATCGATAGCCACGACTGGTGAGGTCCACAATACATTTGCCGTCATGAAGACATGGGTTCACAGCACAGCTGTTGACTAAAAACACAGCAGAAATAAGAGAATCACAAAGGCAATGGGAAGGCAGCTCTAGGTAAATATTTAATTCTTTCAGTTAACATTGATTCTCATTTGTTTACTTGCCCTGAAAAGCCACACTACTAAAATAGAACGGGGTCCCAAGAGCTGCAAAAGACGGGGCAGTGGGACAGGGTACCAACACAAGTTTGCATCCACATACAGTGGCTAGAATACTGGATGCCTAAATGCAAGAACTGGTTCAAATCAAACGGCACTTACAGGTCAAGCAGGTCAGTATTTATGATTATACTGCCTTTATGATACTCAGAAAGTTCTACTTGAATTGATGCCAATTTGAAACACATGGGAGGGGGTGTTCCCCCTGATCCTTCATCCTCCCTGCTGCAAGATTCGCTCTGTGTGTGTGCTCACACATACATGCCCTGTCCTTCCTCAAAATCAGCTAACTTTTCTCAAAAAATCTCCAAATTTAACTGTGCCCCCACATATCAGGCATCATTCAGAAAGTAATAAACACTACAATGACCTCCCTCTTTACATACTGTAAAGCAAGCACTACCTGAGGTCACTGATGCTCTATGACACAAAATTGTCAGTGTCACTTAGACTCACATGCCTCAAGGACAATGACCACAAATTTTTACTCTATGTAATTGCAGTGTCTCACTCTAGTTATGTAATGCCTGCTTCATAACAATTTCTGACACACACTTAGAAAAGACGAAACTTACCACATAACTGCATCATTTGCAAGAAGAAATCAGTGGGAGAATGAGAAAAAGAGGCTAGAAGTCAAGAGTCCTCACTCTACGAGAATAACCTGGAAAACAGATGGGCTACATCCCCAGATAGTATTCTTATTCTTCCTTGCTACTTTATGTATTACCTAAAATCACCTATGTAAGCTCAGTATCAGTAACCAAACCCTGTACTAACCAGTCAATACGCTCCTAATACTTAATGATCGCAATTATAATGGCTGTAGTTTGCGCTAAAGGAATTAACCCCATATGGTGTTGGTATGTATTTTGTCTCTGGAAATAAACGCTATGGGCCTGAAGCCTTTTTAGGTAATTTCCCCAAAGAAAAAGCCAACTTTTATTTTCCAGAAGTGCTCAGATCCCTGGCACAAAGGGAGCACTACGGAGCTCCAGGTGGGGGTACTTTGTGCTGCACTACTACGTTGATCATAGCTGACTAGTTTCAACTGCTAGGCCGGCTGCTGCTCTCTGCTCCTGTCACTACAAAGCATTTCTCTTCTTTCCTTCTTCCTGCAGATGTCAGTCTCAGTCTCATCTCCCCTTCCCCAACAGTACTTTTCCTGGGTTTGGAAAACCCAAATGTGCATTGACATCAAATGACGTATTACCCCATTTTCTTCTCCATTTCCTTACATAACAAAGAATCATCTGGAGGCTTTATTTCCCTTGCACCAGCAACATCAACATGGCTAAAGATAACATTACGTGCAACATAGAGGCTGGTCATACAGACAATGTTCCCTGACTGGCAACCCGATCTTCACCCCTGAAGGAGCTTAGGCTTCCTTGGATCAAAAGCCCTCTTGCCACTGAGAAGCCTCAGTCAAGGAGCTAGCTGATGGACTCAAGCTCTGGGCTCAGATCTGGGAGTAGGAACCCAACTCATTCCCTATTTCACACAGGCCACCTACAGTTTTTCTAAGACAGGGTCTTGCAAAGTTGCACAGATTGGCCTTGAACTCAAAATCCTCCTGCTTCAGCCTCCTGAGTATCTGGATTATAGGCATGTGGCACCATGCCTGGCTATGTAAACCTTCTTTAGTTTCTCCATAATCCAATCCCACATATCTGTCTAGCTCTGAACTCAGAAGAGTTAGAGTCATGCTTGACAAACTCTTGAAATTATAAGACATTAAAAGCTAACACTGTGGGGCCGGGGATTTAGCTCAGTGGCATGAACACCTGGTGCTGCTAGCGAGTGCATGATTGTGAGTTTGATCCCCAGTACCAAAAAAAAAAA
>PVJX010010955.1:0-55167 GCA_004027295.1 Dolichotis patagonum | reverse complement strand
ATATTGTTAATGGGGTAACAAGATTTAAAATTTACATTATTCTCACCACTCTGCTTGGATGGATTACGTGCTGTTCCAGTTTGTCTACTTATGCTAGACTTGAGGACATGGTCAGCTATCCCAAAAATAAGAGGACATATTATGGTAATCACCCCTAATTTTCCTATCAACTTAATCTGAAGCCCTTTATAACTTATACTGTCTTATTATGACTGATCTTATTTGAATCTGGTTTGTTAGATTGCTACTTTTTATTGACTGGTTTTATTTAAATCTGTTGTGATGGATAGCATCAAGTTTAAGAGTATAGGCAACTACACTGAAGATGACAAGATTCACTAAGATACCCACTCTGGTTTGATTATTGCCTGCTTTTGAAGTCTTATAATATCTTCAATGCTTCGTTTTTATTAATGTTGTTATATACTGATGAGACACCATGGTAACCGTTGTAGATCACCTTGTATTGCGGTTTTATGTGACTTTTCTGCCTCATGCTTTTCTAGGAATTGTTTTGTTTTATCTTGCTTTGTTTTGTTTTTCCTAATACAGTAATATACATGTAGAGACTCATGCATGTGTAGAGCTTATAAACAGTTTACGAGAACCAACTATATAACACATGTTGAAATGAACAACTACTTTGAAGAAAAAGAGACACTACAATACCCAGTGCTGATTCCATAATGTCATGTTGTGAAGTCCAGCAAAACTATCACTTTTTGTTCAAAGTGATCTTAGCTTGCTTTGCCTTGTTTAAGTTCAACACACATTAAGGTATGGTCAGCTGTTTTGAGGAGAATGAGAGACACTATGACAGCATTCTTGGCTTCCCTAATGTCTGGTCTTGAACACCTGTAATGCCCTCCTCATCCTGCTCAGATCAATTCCATACTAGGTTGTTTCATGTGAATTCCCTATATGTGACAATATGAACAATTATTTGGAAGAAAACAAGAGTCAATATGATAGAGAGTGAATATCTCTGATTGTCTAGTTTTGAAATTTTTGTCTCTTACATTGCTTTCTTGTGATCCGCTTTGCTCTGTTTTGTTGTGTTTAATTTTACCCTTTTGATATAATTACATGTATATTTGAGTGCGTAAGATGGATGACCATATTGCTGTTTTTGTCAGATCGTGGAGCAGAACTGTTAACAGTCTCACTGTTTGAATGACTACTTTATATGTTTTAACTTTGTAATTTGAACAACTATTTCCAAGAAGTCAGTATGTAATTTGTCAAGTAATAATTTCTTAGGTTTTTTTTGGTGTTGTTTTTTTCCTTTGAATACTGTATTGTCACTACCCTTTATTCTGTTTTGTTTTGTTTTGTTTTTTCTCTCTAAATAAAATTATATAAAAAAATCAATGGAGTGTCATCTCTTCTAACAAATTTATCACTCCAATTAGAAATATTAATAGTCTGTGAGTTTGGGACAAGAGGTGTATAGGACATCTCTGAATTTCATGTTCAACTGTGCCATAATTTTTTTTTTGTACCAGGCATCAAACTCACGACCTTACACTTGCCAGGCAGGTGCCTACATCATTGAGCTAAATCCCCGGCCCCAGTGCCATAAATTTTAAACTGCAATAAATAAATAAACAAATAAATAAATAAATAAAGTTTGTTCAAAAAAAAAGCTTTAAACCCAAGAAGTCTGGCTCTAGGGCTCACCCCTTTAACCACTGTGCTCTGTCTGCCTCCAAGCTGTAATGGAAGGAAATTTTTAATAGACATTAAAAAGAAAAACTACACATGCAAACTGAAACAAGGATATTCTGCCTTGAGGACAGTTCGGCTTGCCAGTCCTTCCTAACACATCTGGCAGCAGGCAAGGCCTGGAGTCTGACCGACCCCGAAGTGTCTGACAAGCACCTGACATGTGGTGTAAGGCCAACACCCGCAAGGACCCTTTGATCGGGAAGTCAGCTGTGAAAATGTGGGCTGGGAGCAGAAAGCCTTATCAGTGTCCTGTCCTGGGGCTGCCAGAAGGCTCTCCATCCGCTAGAGCAGCTGAGCCTCCAACTTGAACCCTATTTTTAGACAGAGGTCCTCATGCCAGAGCTGTTTCTGATGTGGGAGGAGCCGGCTGTGTCCCAAGACCTAGCCAGAGTAGAACAAGCCACTTCCATTCACTTTCTGCAGGTTGGTCGGCTACCGTTCAGAGTATTTAACCAAACGATTTATAATACGTTAGCTCACCCCCCAGCTGAGATGACCCAACATAATGTGGCCTTATACCCAAGGAAGGGGGACATAAGACTATGCAAGGTGCGGCTCAAGCAGTAACAACATCTCACCATCAGCTCTAAGAATACCATTCATGGTCTCCCAGCAGGAAGCCCATGCCGCCAAGTTTGATGGACTCTTAGGGATAATATTATCCAACCTTCTTGTTTTCAGGTGAGGGAAAAGAGATCAGGAGAAGGTAAGCAACCTGCTCACATAATAATTTTAAAACTTCAAACAGATTTTTGGAGTCTAAGTGCCATGCCTACCCTTCAGCATCACTGCATTGACGTGACCAGAGCTGCCCATAGACTGTGCAAACGTCTATATTCCTTAAAGACGTGAGGTCTCACCAAATAAGGACTGAAAAAAGAGAATATTTGAAGGTGAGAGAAAAGAACTGACATATATTAAGTGTCTGATATGTTCCAAATATTTATAGTCATTTAATCCTCCTCTAAATAATAGCGTTATTGTTATCCTCATGTGAAAAATACAGAGTACATAAACAACTTCTCCAAGGTCACGTAGTCAAAAAATGGTGCAGCTCAGTGTTAGAGCACGTACTTGGCATATGCAAGGCCCTGGGCTCGATCACCAGCACCAAATGAAAAAAGTAAGAGCAAAAGCAAAATTCTCATATAGTTCCACCTAACTGATGGCCTCCGCAGATCAGCCAATCAGGGGCAGGCATTGTTCATTTCCTACCTAAACTCCCCTTTTGCTTGCTGCTAGAACCCTAGTTGTTTTGAGACCCACTGTGCCCAACTCCAGGTGGCCCCAGAGTGTAACAGCATCTCCCATCTGTCTCTGAATCACTTCTTGCCACTTCCTCTGATGCTTGGGCAACAACTCGGAACCCATATCCACATACAAATCATCTCACGCACAGCAGTCAGTAAAGCACAATCAATGGTCATCCTTGGTTTATCCAGCCATCATCCAGCTATCATGGAGGCTAAATCAATTTTTTTTATATCAAACTGAGTTACCATGATGTGTAGCCTTGTTTCTAACTGGCAAATCCATTTCAAGATTCATCAGCCCATCTGTGACACCCCAGTCACCCAAAAATGTTCAATTAGTAGATCAATTATATGGTTCACTAGTACAATCCTTGCTCCAAACCTAAAGATGTTTTTGCAATATCATCCCTTCATCTATCAGGACACCCTCGACCCCTGGATGGCATCTGGGCCAATCCTACAGCTCCTGTGACACTTCCAGGCATTGAAAAGTCCAACCAAGTGCATGGAAAAATGGAAACACTTTACCTAAAACTGGGCATCTGACTTAAAACTCCCTTTTTTCTGTCCAGCTGGGTCCTGGCCTGGAGCAGGTAATGGGTGGTGAGAAAGACACTGCAGAGGAGGGGATGCCCAGCCCCACCCTCACTTTCTCCAACTCTTCTCCTGCCCCCTGTTTTAGACCCTCTGGGTCCCAGCTCAGGAGAGCAGTTATTTCATTCAGGGTTCTGTGTTTGGTTCTCCTGTGGCACATATGTCTTCTTTCCTGTCTGATATTCAGATGCCGCTCTTTCCTAGAGGTGCTTTGTGGACACCCTCCAGCCAGGAGCCCCATGCTGCAGTTGCCTGGGACAGTGACAAATGCCCATCCCAGGCTTCTGTGGCCAAGCCCAGGCCAGGCTTCCTGCTCTGTCTGGACTGGCCAGGAAAGGTGACTGTCACTCTAAAGATCCCCTTGCCTCTTCCTGCATTGCGCTTCTTGGTTCCTGTACTTTTCATCTTCTGTTTTGATAAATACGTAACTCCTTGAGCCGCTTTCTCAGAATCTGGGCATGGAGCTTTACATGATGGTGCATGCCTATAATCTCAGCACTCTAGGAGGCTGAGGCAGGATGATTCCAAGATCAGCCTTGGCAATTTAGTGATTTAGGGAGATACTGACTGAAAATAAAGCATGGGGTTCAGTTCCTAGTACTCAGTGTGGGGTGGTGGTAGTTATCTGAGCATAGAAATGGGAGGTCAGCTTTTTGAGACTTTTGTTGTTGTTGTGGGGTGTTTTGTCAAATGCTAGGATTACAGGTGGGCCACCATACCTGGCTCATTTTTGAAATCCTCTACACATGGAAAAAATTAGCAGTGTAGCTAGGTGTCTTAGTTGCTTTTCACTAGTTGCTGAGACAAAATACCTGATGCCCAAAGTTGGGAAAGGAAAGGTTTATTTCTTACAGTTTTTGGAGGTTTCAGTCCATACTCAGTTGGCTCCAAGGCAGGGTGGCATGGCAGGCAGCAGTTCATGGTGACTGCAAACAGCAAGGCGGAAACCGGCAAGAGAGAGACACACCTTCTTCCTGCCATTACATCACATCCTGGCTCCACCCCTAGGAGGGTATAGCACTGACACCACCAATCCAAGCACTAGACAATGAGCCAATCACAAATGCACAATGCAAATACATGAGGCCTGGGGGCCACCGACATAAACCATGACACTAGGCATGGTGGCACACACCTGTAATCCCAGCATTCGGGAGGCTGAGGCAGGAGGATTCTTGCAAGTTTGAGACCAGTTTGGGTTACAAAGTGAGCCCAAGGCCAGCCTGAACTACATAGTGAAACCCTGTCTCAAAAGACAACAACAACAAAATAGCAGTTCAATATACATTCACATCATTGTATACACGATCTTCAAAATTTTGTTGTGTAAAACTAAAATTATATCTATTTTCCCCTCTCCCAAGCCCTTGGAAATTACCATTCTATATTTTCTTTCTATGAATTTGATTCACATAAGTGAAATCCTACAGTACAATATTTGTCTTTCTGTGGCTACCTTTGCCATTAATTTCTAGTTTCATTGCACTATGATCTAATAATATCCATGTGATAAGTTTGATTCCTTTGCACTTACTCAAACCTGATTTATAAGCCAGCAAATGGACTATTTTGGAGAATATTTCACATGCTGCTGAGAATGTATATTCTGTTGTTGTTTGGGCAGAACACCCTGGAGATACCTATTAAATCCACTCTTCTCAGCCTTTTGGCTAAGCTCAAGTGACCTCTATTAAGTCCATTTGTTCAAAAGCATGATTCAACTCTGATATTTCTTTGTTGATTTTTTGCTTAGTTGATCTATGTATTTATGTTAACAAGGAACTGAGGTGCCCCACTATAATTTTACTGATGTTTATGTGATCTTTTATATCCAGTAGTATTTGTTGCTGGAATCTGGGTACTCTGGTGTTCAGTGCACATATGTTTATAATTATTTCCTCTTCTTACAGAATTGTCACTTGACCAGCATATAGTGACCTTCTTTTCCCTCTTTTGATTAGTGTTGGCTTGAAGACCATATTGAGAATAGGATAGCTATTCCTACTTTTGGGGGGCTCCTGTTGCATGAAATAGTGTTTTTTATCCTTTGATTTGCTAGTCCATGAATTTCTTTTTGGATTAGGTGTGTTTCTTGTATACAGCATACCATTGGGTTTTGTTTTTGATCCAACTTGCCAACCTGTCTTGTGATTAAGAAACTGAAACCATTTACATTGAGAGTTATTACTATGAGGTATTGACTTATTCCTGTCATTACGTGATTTTCCTGCTGCTAATCTCTTTTATTTTCCTTCTGCTTAATTGCTCACCCTACCTGATGTATTCATTCTACTAGACTTTTTGGCATCATTACCTTCATTGTCTCTTTCTGGGGGATCCTTGAGAATTTTTTAAAGTGGCGGTTGGGTGGTCATGAATTTCTTAAGGAGCTCTTTGTCACAGAAAGGCTTTATTTCCCCATTAGTGCGGAAAGCCAGTTTTGAAGCCTTGGTTAGAAGTTGTATTTTTGGTTTTTGGCTTTTGAGGGGGTTGAAACATTTCACTCTATGCTCTCTTGGCCTTTAAGGTTTGTGTTTGAGAAGTCTAGTGTAATTTTAATAGGTTTATTTTTATTTTTATAAGTAATTTGTTGCTTTCCTCTAACAGGTCTAACAGGTTTTGTCTTTGTGATCTGGGATTTTGACTATGATGTTTTGTGGAGTTCTTTTCTCACTATGGCTATTGGGGTTCTGTATGCCTTGCCCACTTGTATGTTAAGTTCTTTCCCCATACTTGGAATATTTTCTGCTATTATTTTTATAAACAGGTTTTTTATGCTACTGATTTTTCACTAATTCTAATTAACCTTAGGTTAGTTTTTGCTTTACCCGGTAGTTGTTGTAGCCATTTCCCATGATCTTTTGCTGTTTTACAGTATTTCTGAGTATATGGTCCCCTACATCAGCTCTGTCTTCTAATTCTGTCTATCCACACATTAATTACTTCTACTGCCCATACTTTCAATAGAGTTTTCTTTCTCCTGAATTTCTGTCTGGCACTTTTGCATAGACTCTAATTCTTTGCTCATCTGGTTACGTTTTGTATAATTTTATTTAGTTCAAGTAGCTTTTTACTAGTGTTTTCTGTAAGGTCACTGATCATTTTGTTCATTAAGTCTATTATATAGTCTATCAGTTTAATTATATTACTTTGAGCTCACTAAACACCTTATTGATTTTTCCTCCTCTTTTATTACTTTGTATAATTTCACTGTTTGCCTTTTGATGTCCACCCTATTGGTGCCCCATATCTTTGAAGGAGTTGAGAGTATTTGGAGATATTTTGTTGCCCTGTTTTCTCAAGTTTTTTGTTTGTTTGTTTTTTTGGTTTGTTTATCTTTTGTGCTAAAGATTGAGCATTAATAAAAATAGAAAGATTTTGTGGTTAGTATGAAAATCTCTCTAGTAACTGCTTTCCAGTGATGTGCCCTGGGCATGTCTAACTATAGATCTTTGCCTTGATCCCAAAATCTGACCACATCCATTAATTTGGGCAGGATACAGTACAGTATAACTGGTCCAGCACCCAGTTCTCTGGAAATGTGCCAGTAATATTGGTGACACAAAGACAAACCAAGTATCAGCATCCTATATAAAGAAATTAATAGCAATTATGCCACCACTGGCAATAGCAAATAATAATAAAGGAAAAAGAAAATTTAACAACAATGATACAGTCAAAGACAAAATGAATATTGACATACCATGTGAACCAATAAAAGTTATCATTATATCACCCATAACAACCGAAAATAGATCTGCACTAATAACGTTGACACAAAGACAAACCAAATAATGACAGGGAGTAAATATCTATTAAATGCAACAACTATATCACCATTAGCAACAGAAAAAAAATCAATAATAGATAGTCAGCTAAATATCTATAGATGAATAAAGCTTAATAGGAATACTAATAAAGTAGAGGTAGTGGGGAAGGGAAAAATGAAAGAAACAAACTTTGACAAAGAAAAAGATGAGAAGGAAGAGGGAAAGTAAGGTAAAGGATCTAATTAAAAAAGTAAAAGAAAGTTAATAGAATTAGAGAAAAGTAACAGAAAAGAACAAACAAGAAATAAAAGAAAAAAGTGAAAAAGAGAGCAAAAGGAGGGGGACAAATTTAAACAAAAAACCTCAAACTGTCATAAACCTACAAAGAAAAAGAAAAACAAGTCCCCAAACTTCCTTCATGTGTTTCCTTCCTTCATGAATAAGTGGCTTCTTTCCAGGGCCGGCAGCGCTGGAATCCACAAATATGGGAGAGAGATGCTGAGTCACTGCTAAGTGCACTTTAGTTTCCACACTCAGACTTTTATGTACAGCTGTTGAGACCTGCTCTGCTTTTCCAGCTGGGTGTGGTCAGTGGAGTCTTCCCTCAGCCTATATGCTGCTGCTCCCAGTTTCCATGTCCTGCTGTGTGCCCCAAGTCCTTGCTTTCTCTATCTACTTTTACATGGGTTTATGAGATGGCTCCCTGCCCCAGAGGTTCCTTTTCTGTACAGTCTAGGCTGTGGCAATTATCCAAGCCAGGGAATATCCCTGATCATGTTGGCAGGTACAGAATGCACACAGACCACTAAGCTCTGTGCTAGATGAAGTGGCCAGCAGAGGGATCAGGCAGCCTGGTGGACTTGATGCCAGCACTTTCAGATCCATCCCTTCCAAAAACCACACACTACCGGTTTGGCTTCTCATCATGGGAGGCAGAATCCTTCCTGGTCTGAGTTTATACTTCTCAGGGAGTCTAATGTCCAGCCACACCATTTCCAGAACTGTCTCTTCTTGTTCCCCAGTCACCATGATAAAGTAATCCCAGAAACTCTGAAGTGTAGTTCTGTGGTTTCTGATTCCCTGACTAGCTTAGCCCTTTCCCCAAATGGATGCTGGTTAAATACTCTCAAATCTGGCAGGAACTGCAATGGATTTCTTCTTTAGTCTGCCATGCAACAGTTACTTTCAGAGTAAAAACCTTATGCTGTTTTTGCAGCTTATAATAACTGTGGGCTTTTCTTGGGGCTAGCACCACTGGCTCAGTCTGTTGCTTGTCTCTGGCACTGCTGACCCCCTTGCAGCTTACACTGTGTTTGCAGGTACCCTTGGTTAGCATTCCAGCCTGCTTCTTTCTAGTCTCTGTGTTGTCTTCAGTTTCTTAACTTTCTCTGTAGTTTCTAATTTTCCAGTCAGCTTTTTCTTGTTTCCAGAGATCTACTTCTTTTCTTTCTTCATTAAGTTGCTATTTTCCAGTTGTCTTTGTTCCATGTCACAGAGAGGCTATATTTTGATGTTGGTCTTTACTTGCCAACTTTTTTCTTTCTTTTTTTTTCATAGATATTATGCCATCTAAGAGGAGGCACAACATTTGGAATACAAATTGTAGAGCAAGACTACCTGGGTTCAAATTCTGCTCTGCTGCTTGCTAACTTGTTCAAGTTACAGAATCTCCTTGTTCCCCAATTTTCTTATATATCAAATGCAAAAACTAATTGCCCATACATTTTAGCATTGTTGTAAGGTTTAAGTGGTTAATAATGCTATACCAAACAACTTAAGTGCTATATTTACCTCTCTTTAAATATCACAATATAATTAATCATCATTTTCTTTTTTTCTCTCCTGTGCTGTTTTTTGTTTTCTTTTATTCTATTCATTTCCATTTCTATTTTTTACGTAAAAGCCTTCCTAGTGTTTGGTCATTATCCTAGTCTATTTTCTGTTATAGCTAAATACCTGCCATGCCCAGCACAGTCCTCAAACTTCCGGGAGAGCAGACAGTGGAAGATAAAGAAATGAAGACAAGAATCAGAATGCAGAAAGCTGAGGTCAGGTGGAGCCTTCTCTCTGAATGGGAGAAAAGATCTGCTCGATGACTGTAGCTACACTCAGGAGGCTATTGTTAGTCAAAACGCTTCTGCCTAGCAACTTGATTATGTAGCTCACCTCTGAAGTGTCTGGCTTCCTTGGAGCTGGAACAGTTCATGCATCTGACTCACCGCAGGTGTTTTGTATGTATGATCAACCCCCAGAGTCAGCCACTGCTCACAAATACCTGTGACTAGTACATTACAAAGAAAAGAGGCTTATTTAACTCACAATTTTGGAAATAAAGAGCAAACAGGCATCTGTTAACCTCTATGACGATCTCATTGAGGATGGACCTCATGGAGAAGCAAGAAATGAGGAAGGGTCAGTCTTGCTCTTCAGCAAAACCACCCCCACGGGAACTCATCTGCTTCTCCTAGACCTGACCCACCGCCAGGAGGCCCTGACCCACCATGCCCACAACCTCAATGCTGCCGTACTGGGGACTGAGCTTCCAGGCACATGAACCACATTCAAACCATAGCACTTAGCCTGCTTATACTTAGGGGCTGGCATTAAAATGCTGAATGAAAGTTCTCTCTGTAAGGGTAAAGTTTGTCAACTAGTGTGTACTAACAACAAAGCCTTCCCCTTTCCCTGCCCTGATAGAATTGGATACCCTGTGAGATCAGGATCTTATTGGTAGTCACAGTATTCCCAGAATCTATAGCATAGTAGGGACCCAATAAATATTTGATGTCATTATTAAACCTCTTTGAGCCATACATTTTTATATGAAAAGTACAGTAAAACATTTACCTGTACTAGAAGAATTTACAGTTACCCAAAGCACCTAGCATAATACTTAGTATTTAGCAGATGCTCAGTTATATAACTACTAGCAATATTATCACTATCATTTCCACAGACAACAGAGCTCCTGCTTTATGACTGTTTGTGCTCACCACTGACCATGCTAAAAATAGAGTAGTATGGTACTTGTTGAGAGGCTAGTTTACTTATTAGGTACAAGTAAAGCAAGGAGAGGACTCGAGATAAGCGCCCTTGACATTCAGTGCGTAGAAATCCTAGGAATACTGGCTTCAGTAGTGATCTCGAAAGCAGAAAGTAGACAGTGATGCTGCTTCACCAAATATCTCAGTGGAGCCACAATTCATACAGATGTTTTTGTCTACGGCTAAGCCCTGTCTATCACAGTAAAGGGTGGGAGGAGGTCCACCTCCTTGTGCATACCCAGACACATTTTGCAGAGGAGAGGTAGTAGGCTGATTGATTCATTTTTGTTTTCTAGACTAGAGTTTTTAAACTTAAATAGTCTTTTTAATCAATCAGTACAAAAGGATATAATGGAAAAGACAGCATTCCTGTCACCTCCAAATCTTCATGCAGATTTCTCATAGATAATCATATTTATTACCGATATTTTTAATGTATACCTAGGATATATGCATAGTTTTTCACAGATAGAAATCATTTAAAAATACTGCTTTCAATCTTGCTTGTTTTCTTTCCAATTTATCTTTCCAAATTTCCACTATGTGGAAATTTACCTCATTTTTAACAACTACATTATTCATAAGGTAATATAACACATAAGCCCCCAGATCAGATCTTAGTGACTTAATTAAAGTTTACTTTTCACTGAAATCCAATTGGTAGTTGAGTGGGAAGTGGGAGAAGGCAGGTGTTTTGCTCCCAGCACTTATTCAGGAATCCAGAATGACTCACAGCCCTGCCAACTTGAACATGTGACTTCCACATACTTGATAGCTTCTAATGTCACCCTAGATGACAATATTCAACCATGTCTAAAGGTGATGTTAAACACTGCTACCCACAATCCCACTGGCTAGACCTGGAAGACCCCTATTCTAGAGCAGTACTAGGAAATGTTCTGGCCAACTGCTGCTTCCTCGCAACAATTGGACACTGCACATGAGAGGCATAAACATCTGACCAACATTTAAATACATCTGACACAACTGCACAGTAGGAATGCATCCTAATTTAGTTACACTTTCTTTTTTTTATTTGTTTATTATTTATTTATTTTGGGGTTTTTTTTTGTTTTTTGTTTTTTGGGGTTTTTTTTGAGACAAGGTCATGCTGAGTCCAGGCTGGCCTTGAAATCGCTATACGTAGCCCAGGCTGGCCTACCTAGTACTGAGATTACAGGCATGTGCCACCAGGCGTGGCTTTAAACTTTTGAAGGATATTTTCCTCATTTCTTCTGCTTTTCTCACCTTCTGTCACCTTTTGTCAGAAGCAAAGTTTTGGTGGGGCAGGCAATCCATTGCTAGAGGACAAACCCATGGCCTTGCTCATGCTAGGCAAGTTGTCTACCTCTGGGCTGCATCTCCACCCTAAGGCAAGTTTCTAAAGTGTGGAAAAATATTACTGATAAGAATGAAGAAATAGGGCTGGGGATTTAGCTCGGTGGCTTAAGTGCCTGCCTGGCAAGTGTGAGGTCGTGAGTTCAATCCCCGGCACCAAAAAAAAAAAAGAATGAAGAAATAAGCAAATGAACATCCATAACCAGTGCTTCTGGTTATGTACCCTGGTCCAGGTTTGGCTCGGTAAAGAGAAGATTATCAACTGAAGAACTTTAAAGGATGTATTTGACTCAATAATACTGTTAAGGACATTTCCTGTACAAATTAGTGGATCACTGCTCTCATCTGTACAGATAATACGAGAACATTTACAATAGGCCAGGAATATAGCTCAGCGGCACAGGTGCCTGCCTGGCAAGTGCAACGTCCTGAGTTCAACTCCTGGTACCAAAAAAAATTTTTTTACAATAATAACATTATAAGGAACTTCATGCACATTATAAGTAATCTAGATGCCCCAACAGTGGACATGTACAGCGTTAAAATCACTTTACATCCATATAATGGGACAGTATGCAGGTGTCCAAAATAAGTACTTAGATATCTGAAACAAAAATATGTCCATGACATATTATAATAAAAAAGACTCATATGGTGTAATTTTTTAAACAAATTGATCACTTGTAGTGAAAAGGATAGAGGCCCATATACATCCACATGTTTACAATATTTGTCTCTCTATAGTAGAGAGACAATTTGCATTTTTACTCTCCTTTGTACCTTTAGGCAATATCTCAATATTTTATTATTAGAAGAAACAACATACTTTCAGCTTGAAATAAAGAGAGAGAGAGACAGATAAAGGGGATTAGGTGATTAAAGGCAAGTATGTGTGTTAGGCACAGCTTCCCAGCCCCTGCTGTCTGCTGGATCTGTCATCTAACACTCAAGTTGCTATCAGAAGCACTTTTCTCTGTCGAAGTGACTGGCTTTTGTCCTGCTGTCTCCAGGTTATAAGGAGGGTAGGGAAGCCTCAGGGTAGTGAGCAGAACAGCCCCACCCGTGAGTCGGTGG
Organism: Dolichotis patagonum; assembly: GCA_004027295.1. Taxonomy (NCBI): domain Eukaryota; kingdom Metazoa; phylum Chordata; class Mammalia; order Rodentia; family Caviidae; genus Dolichotis; species Dolichotis patagonum. The sequence continues at coordinate 42,366 of PVJX010010955.1, read as the reverse complement.
GCAGGGGCTCCCTGTCTCCAGCTGCACATGGGGAACATCATCAGGGCCCCCATGGCCTTCATCCCTGCTGCCCACTGCCAGAACTACGTGGTCAGAGACCTCCGGGAACTGCCGCCGGACAGGACAGTGGATGTGAGTGGGAGCCGGCTGCGCCGCCTCCCTGGGCACGTGTGCGCCTTCACAGAGCTTGTCAAGCTCTACCTGAGTGACAACCATCTCAGCAGCCTGCCTCCAGAGCTGGAGCAGCTGCAAAACCTGCAGATCCTGGCCTTAGACTTCAACAACTTCAAGGCTCTGCCCCAGGTGGTGTGTACCTTGAAACAGCTCTGCATCCTCTACCTGGGCAACAACAAACTCTGCGACCTCCCCAGTGAGCTGAGCCTGCTCCAGAACCTCCGGACCCTGTGGATCGAAGCCAACTGCCTCACCCAGCTGCCAGCTGTGGTGTGTGAGCTGAGTCTCCTTAAGACTTTGCACGCAGGCTCCAATGCCCTGCGTCTGCTGCCAGGCCAGCTCCAGTGCCTCCGTGAGCTTCGGACCATTTGGCTCTCAGGCAACCTGCTGACCGACTTCCCCCCTGTGCTGCTTCACATGCCCTTCCTGGAGGTCATTGATGTGGACCGGAACCGCATCCGTTACTTCCCCAGCCTGGCCCACTTGTCAAGTCTGAAGGTGGTCATCTATGATCACAATCCTTGCAGGAACGCACCCAAAGTGGGCAAAGGTGTGCGACGTGTGGGAAGATGGGCAGAGGACACGCCGGAGCCTGACCCCAGAAAAGCCAGGCGCTATGCATTGGCCATGGAAGAAAATCAGGAGCGGCAGACACCTGCCCCACCTCTCGCACTTCCTCCTTCCAGCTCCTGAAGAGCTGTAGTTGTAGGTCAGGCCTAAGGACCCCACTCCTGCATGCTCTGAAGACCTCTCATTAGAGGGGAAGGGATTCTTCTGGGTCATTGGAAGGGGCTATTGAAAAGCCATAAAGAAACACTGAGAGAACAAACGTCCAACGGCATACCTTTCAAAGGGAACTTGTGTGCTATCAGTGACTGAGCTGAGAGTGATCATAACTACTTCGCAGGAAAACAGCTTCTCCAAGGAAGTATCTTGAAACACTGAAGAGTGAGAAGGGTTGGGACACTGACCTCCATTCTGCAGCAGTCGCTGGTTGTGAAAATCGTGAGCTCTTTAAATAAGGTACTTGTTAAAGAACCCACTGAATGTTCAAATGGCCTGTTTCTAGCCCCTTGCAGGACATGTTTTCTTTATTGTGAATGACTGTGAATAGTACCCATGCATTGTTACTAATCCAGGCCACTGACAATAGGACATCTCTACCTGCTCTATCAAATTCACAGAAAAAAGCTGTTTGTTGTTGCAAAGGCTCCAGATGAAACATTTTCCCCAGCAGTTTAACACCTTTGAAGACTCCCACTGGCGAATGCCTCTTGGTGGTGTCCAGGTGCCAGTGGTTCACTTTGATTTCACTCATTTTTCCTTAAAAGTCTGGCTCAAGGTCTGCTTCAAACTCTTTATTGTCACTGACCTTAGGAATTATCCAGAAAATAAGACTTCTGAAATGTAGTCTCACTAAGGTTAAGTCTCATTGATTCCTAGCCAACTCCCTTCCACCCCCAGCAAAGCCTTCCTGGTCACCATAATGAGGCTGAATGGAATCCCTGTCCCTGGAGGAAAACCACATTTCCAGACTCACACTAAGTGAAGGGGACTAGGTGAGGAATCTGTTCACTTGAATCTTGAATTGCAGGTTTTGGTTATGCTAGACTTTCCCTGCCCTTTTGGTCTCAGTGTTTCTGCTTTCGTTCCTGGTTGTTTTCATTTTTAAAGACAGGGTCCTTTGACAGAGCATAAACCTATGTACCCTGGTTATTATTTTTTGGAAGTATATAAACTTTAACCTTCCCATGAATACATAAACTTGAAAGAAATTGCTGTCAGTGTTAACATACCTTTTCAAGAAACAAGGACACAAAAAGTGTCTTTCCAACCAAAACTGCTGAGTTTTTAAAAAGTACTGTTCCCAGAACAGCATCTTAACCCAGCAAAATTTTGTTCTAAAATAATATAACAAAGCAGACTACTTTTATGTGTGGTTTTGTACCAGAAATATTTCTTGCTGCCCTAGAGGAATTTCTATGATATCACATAATTCCTTCCTGTCACCTGTCAAACATCTGCTACCCACCAATCCGATTGCCAAAGGATCCCTTTTGAGCATTAAATTTACTAGGGTTATACCTACAGGTAAATCATATTTTTCCTTTAGTAATAAGCCCAGATTTCAATTAGACAGGATTTTATAGTCTCTTTTCATTCCTAATGATTGAAATCAATTATATACTCAGCGCCGAAATCAAGTAAGTATTTTCCGGTAAGAATTTACCTTCTAAGCTTTAGCTACAGCAGAGCTTATGGATTGCTGACTTCTTTTAACCTGTCTTCTCCAACATCACCCCTAAGATTAATGAGTCCACCTTTTTCACCATGGCTGCAGCATATAGCCATAAAACAGAGTGAAGTCAGTTGATCCATAAGAGCTCTCACTAAGGGCAACCCGCTCGGGACCCCTTCTGTCTCTCTTCAGAAGAAGCTTTCTTCCTCTCCATAAATATATTCTAAACAAAAAAAGCTCTCATCGCATAAACTCACTCTTCTGAATCAAATGTGAAATTATGAATATTTTGGCTTATAGTCAAGCTGTTTTCTTCCAAAACAATCAATATACAGCAAATAAACATTTCTCAAATAATATGGTTAAATGATTTTGCTGTCCAAACATGTTTTCACTGTAGGTTTTCAATCAATTTTATAGTGTACAAATGCCTACTTCTATTTCTGTAGTCCAATTTGATATTTTCTGGAGACACTGACATCACAGGCAGTAAGATAAAGGGAGAATGTTGAAGCACCAAACAGAACTTTTTTTTTACCCCTGAGTGTTGAAACCTAAAGCACTCATGTATCAGAGGGAACAGTGGGGATGGAACACAGGGCCTCACACATGTGAGCCAAGCGCTTTACCTCTAAGCTACACCTTCAGTCTCCTCCAGACCTTTATATAAGGCTTTTAACTTCCAGAAATAAGAATGATGCCAATTAAAATAAAATGGATTCTATTAAATGAATCTGCCATCAAGTTTTTCACTGTCTTAAAATGCAGCACAATAGTTTATAACGTTACACTTAAAAGGGGGCATTTGTCCTAAAAATCAACTGAAGTGAAGCAACTTTAACTAAAATCACGTACCAAGCACACAATGATCCAGAAGCAGTATAGCATCATGGCTAACAGCAGCCCTTCAGACCACCTGCTTTATATCTCAGCTGTGCCTTTGTTAGTTAACACCTAGGTACACGCCTCCTCATCAGTACAATGGTAAAGGTCTACCTCGTAGGGCTCTATAAAATTCAAACATTTACTGTGTTTAAAGGGATAGAACAGTACTTGGTATTTGACAATAAATGTTCATATAACATTCTTTTACTAACTACTATGCGATGTAGCCTAATACTTATATTTACTCTACAATCAGTATAATTTCTTGCTTGATGGAAGAACATAAACAACTATAGAATCACAGCCCCCCAAACCCCACCCTGAGTAAATTTTTCAGACATAGAATCTAGTCCTGATAATAAGAAATATAACTGCAATTTGGTCAAATGCTTCTGGATTACCTAAGTACAACACACAAACCTGAATACCACGGATTCATTCTGTAAATTTCTAAATGAATGCACTTTGTGTCTTCTGGGATTCTAAACTTACAAAAAATCACCAAACTTGAATGGTGCCAGACACTTCACTGCCTTGTCAATGCAAAAAGGAAAACGTGTATCTTTTTTAATCCCATTACCCTAAAAGAATGCTAATGTTTATTAAAAGAACAAAGCATACATACCTTTCTTGCTCCTTTGGGCTCTCCATACTCCTGTGGAAGAGGAAGCAGGTCTCATTTAGCTTTGCATCCCCAGTGCATAGTGCAGTTCTGTCACGTCACTTTAATACTGAAGATTTCATCATACAACCAGCCCAGACGAGTAGATGGGCTGACACTATTGAGGTCTGGTAGTACCTTCAGGCCCTTGTGTAAGTTAATTCACTTAAATCCTTTCAGTGCTCCTCTGCAAACAGGTGTTACATCCTGCTTACACTTTTAAATCAGGGGGTTAGGATTTAATTCACTGGTAGTGTGCATGCTTAACAGGTATGAAAACCTCAGTGTCATCCTAGCACCAAAAAGAAATGAATATGTATCAGGAATTTATTGAGTTATCTCTTTATTTTTCATATGGGGAATAGGAAAAATTCTACAGTAATTCTATGGTCTTAAGGTTTATACTTTTATGGTTCTAATGTACTCCTGAGTAAAGGCAGATTCGGGAAGTTTTATACAGAGTGCTCTATTCACTTTTAGCATTCAGGGTCCTGACAAGAATCTGCATGACTAGAATAAAGTACAGGAAAAAAAATTAGGTAACACTATTGGAGCACCTGCTGTTATTAACCTGTAAGGCTGAATGAATAGGAAAAGAAACATACATCCAAAGTGCAAAGAGCCCCGAAAGGGTGGCTGCCTAGCAAAGATGTAGTAGGTCTTGCAGAGATGCAGCTACTCCTAGAAAGAGCAAAGGCAGGAAGAAAGTAAAGACCACCTCTTTCCATTCGTGTCAGCTCCTCTCAAGTTACCCCACAGGGCACCAGTCCCCAGGAGCTGTGAGGCAGTTAGCAAGGGTAAGTGTCAACGGCCTTCAGGAAGGAAAAGGATGACCTCAGCACACAAATTACCAAAGAAAAATGGTTACTAGATTCAACAGTACAAGCAATTAAAACAATTTTCCATACAGTGATGGTAACCATTGTAGATTCCACATTATTTTTACTTTTATGGTGCTGGGAGTTGTACCCAAAGCCTCGCATGTTAAGTCAGAGCTCTCCCACTGAGCTGCAGCGCCAGCCTGTTCTTTTCAAAACTGTTTTAAACTCCATCCTAAAACTGTTACAGGAATTTTATCTACTAAATGAAAAGACTTGAACATTTGTACACTTGGAATTCTTCTAGGCCCAAAACAGCTAAACCTGTAATGGCTTCAAAGAAGATGAACTCCAAGTGCCACAGTAGGGCTGGAGAAGCAGCTGAGCAATTAAGTACTTGCCAGTCATGTGCAAGGCCCTAGGCTCCATCCCTGGCACCACCAAAGGGTCAGGAAAGGGGCGTGGGTGTATTCTTAGATACAATAATAAAGTCCCCACATTCCTCCCTCTTTTCAAACTGTTAAAGACTGTAATACTTACTGGTCTATCCTTTTTAGCATCTGCAGAAAAAAACATACCCAGCTATACTTTGATAGTAAGATCTACAACCATTAGGATAAACATACCCACCTCTCCCACTGAAATGGTTACGTTTTGTCATGCTTATCTGTTGTTTTAATGGGGGGAGGGTTCACAACTGACCTATGCTACAAGCATATTTTTATTCTTGGAGAAGTAGGCAGTTAAGACAAGGTCCTACCATGTAGCTCAGGCTGGCCTTGAACTTGCAAAGTACTAAAAACATGGAGACAAATTTTCTCAGGATTAGGGTCTATACTGTCTGGGCTTACCTCAAACTCGTGGGCTTGTGTGATCTTCCTGCCTCAGCCACCTGAGTAGCCAGGACTATAGGAATCTACTACTGTGCCCAGTAACAACGTCAACACACCCCTTTGCTCCCAAGGCTGGTGCCAGTGTTATCTTTGAAAACCCTTTTGCTCCTTTATGGGACCACTCCTCAATGTTCACAGAAGACAGCTGGTATAACCACGTAAGTTACTACTGTGACCTCTCGTTTCCTGAGCATTCTCCCCAAGTGTTAACTTCCAGACTCTAACAGCTAAGGGTAGCTGGGCGGTTGAGAGCTTGCCTAGCATGTGCAAGCTCCCAGGCTTGATGTCCAAACACGCAACAAAAAAATTTACAAATCTGACGTTCCCTTCAAACAATTTCAGTACTACCTATACCTACACACGTTCTCATTCTCCCATCTACTTACCAAAAACAAAACCCATAATAAAAATCCATATATCCAAACAAATTAAGAGTACTGGTAGTGTCTGGTACTTTCATTACACAAAATTGAAATGGGTACTAGAAGTTACGTGTGACTGAGCACTATCTATGACCCAGCAACAAAATTAGAAGATTAATGTATGGTGTTTATCATATTTGACTCAGGCTTATATTAATCAATATATTCATTTCATAAAAGCATAAGATCAGTCATTAAGTAGAACACTTCTATACCACAAATCATTTCCAGTAAATAGATTTTAAACAGGCACATAACAGATCAGTAGGATGTAAGTACTCTTTTTTAAGTTTTTTATTTTAATGACAGTAAGAGAAATGGACTTTTATTATCAACTGAATTGTATGGAAAATCAAACAGCAAATAAATTAGACCTCTGTTAAAACAGGTCAACTAAATGTAAGAATATAATGGGCACAGATAAATATCAATTCCACATTCTTCTTTATGAAGTTAACACAATTCTTCTGTGAACTGGTCCAGGTATCAACAGCACATGGGAATGCTTAACAAGGATGGTGATCAGGAACGCGTTTCCTGTAAGAAAAAAACAACCAAGAAAAAAGAGCCTGGGCATGTAGCTTAGGGGTAGAGTACTTGGCTGGCATCTAAGACATCCTAGATTCAATCCCCAGTACTACTGCCACCAAAAAAGTTTACAGTAAAAATGAAAAACATGATTTTAACTAAAGTTGTATACTAAATATAAACACAGCCAGAATCCTAATTTTATCAAAATCATTATAGTTCAATCTTCTGTAAGAAGGATCTATCTCATGACTAACATTCAATTACTATGTTATTAGTAATAGGACATTAGAAAACAGGTGGAATATGAAGGGCTGTAGATGTTTAGCAATTCTCAGCTTCTCAACCCTGCAACCTACTTAACCAAGATAAAGGTTAATTCATGCTGGTGTGTGTGTGTGGGGGGGGTATTAAAGTATATAACTGTTAATCAGTTAGTCAAAGATAGTTTCCGTCTTTGTAAAATGACAAGATATTGTTCTGGGTTCTGTAGAGGAAAGCTGCTGGATCAAAACAACTGCTGCCAGCCTGGGCCACAAAGCTGAGTTCAAGGTCAGCCTGAACCATATAATAAAACCTTGCCTCAAAGACCAAAAACAAAAAAATGGTAAGCTGGTACTTGGGTAGGACAACTCGCTCTTGAATGCCAATATATCCCCCTTTATTTCTTGGGTAATATATAGTGAGGAGGCATATAAAAATCTTTTGGAAAGAGGGGACAGTAAGGGTAACTAGTTAAGTTTTTAATTTGATGCTTTGAGGAGCTCAAGTTTAAGAAACACAGTTTCTAAAGGCAAACAAAATAGTAACCAAACTCCAAAAGTATTATAATACTAAGGTGATATAGAGGTAAACCTTCCAAACTCAGCAGCTTATGGAAGAAATAGGACACTAACCCTCATCAAAAAAGTCATTATTGAGTCAGGGTGCAGCTGGGCATTGGGGGCACAGGCCTATAATCCTAACATCTGAGAAGCTGAGGCAAAAGGATCCCTCCAAGTTCAAATCCAGCTTGAACTACACAGCAAAACCCTGTCTCAAAAAGAAAAAAAAAAAAGGAAGACAGTAAATCAGGCACGGTGCTACACTGTTGTAAAATCAGCCCTCTTAGAGGCTGAGGTAGCATGATCCAAAGTTCAAACCCAGTCTGGGCAACTCAACAAGACCCTGTCTTTGTGAAAATGAAAAAGAGCTGGAGAAGTGCAAAGGCCTCGAGTTCAATTCTCAGTACTGAGGAAAAACAGGAAGGGAGAAGATAAGGGGAGAGAGGGAGGGAAAGGAAGAAGGAAAGAAAGAAGGAAAAAGAGATGGAAAACATGAATGTCTATGTGGAAGTGTACCCGAGAGAAAACAGCTGGAGCCGGTTCACCCTGGCAAAGACCCAGGCACCTACTGCAGCACTCCACACTTTCTACAACACCCCCACAGCCCCCGAGCTCCCTGGTATTTGACCATACCAAGCCTGAGGACTACTCTGGCTGTTTCCCTGTGTCTCTTTCCTCCGAAGCTTTTCTTAGGTCTACGAACTGTGATTATGTATTTTAAATAACTTGGATATACTTTTAAACTAGGCCATGTTTCCATTTCCGTTAATTATAATTATCTACTTGTAAACAGAGCTCCCTGATTTTTTGTCTTGGTGTTACTAATTTTTCTCTGAGAATTAAATATGTTCTGTACCTTGGTGCTGCTTTGATGATATTATCCACACGCAGAATCACCTCTGCTGCTTCTGCTGCACTCAAAAGAACCTGTCGCTTCACTTGGAAACTTTCCGTTATACCCAGCATTGCCATATCTCCAATGGTACCTTCCTTCATATCTAAAAACACAAAAGATATATTTACTAAATACGTAGTTGCTTAGCCACTGTGGTATCGAAACCTCGCTAATGATTTATAGTAAATAAAACTGAACGTGACTGTTCTATAAAAAATTATACCAACAAACCACTTGATTTTAGTTAACAATCGGTCTATACAGTACTTAAGGAAAGCCTTTTAAAAATTAAAAAGCAGGGTCAGAGACTTAGTTCAGTGGCATAAGCCCCTGCCTGGCTAGCATTAGGTCATGAGTTTGATCCCAGGTACCAAAAATAAAGAATTCTGATCTCCCAAGAGAAATGAATGAGTTACTTTTTACTACACAGTTCCACTTGATTGCTTACCTAGTCCAGCAGTTACTCTGCCTTCACTGTGAGCAGCTCGGAGTTGGGCCACCAGATCTGCACTGTCATAACCTGCATTGTCAGCTATGATGGTGGGCAACTATGAAATAAAGACAGCAAGTAAGTACCTACCATAAGAACATTTTGTTAACTCCTACCTAGAAAGATAGCTTTTTAAATTATACATGTAGAAACAATGTAAAATCTGCACCATTTTAATCATTAATTCTGGAGAGGGGTTGAGACAGGGTCTCACTGTGTAGCACAGGCAGGCCTTGGACTCACAGATCCTCCTGTCTCAGTCTCTCAAGTGCTGGGATTACAAGTGTGAGACATCACACCTGGTTAGTTACTGATCTTGGAAGTATAAAATCCAAAACCAAATTTAAACACTCTATGAGCTAGCTCATTTTCTTGCAGTCAAGGGTGTAACTATTTCCTAAGATAGAAATATGCATTCATTTTAAAGCAATATTCACAAAATTTAAGTTCAGAGCTTTATTTTTATTAACTTGCCATTCTCAGGGCTTTAGCGAAGGACTCCATTGCAACAGCTTCTTTTCCTGGTGTTCTATTGGCAAGCTGTGTCACAGCATGAGCCATCAACATCTCAGAACAGCCTACAAATTAAAATTCCAATAAACTATTGTTATGCCTAATTATTTCTAGAAATTGGTGACTTCCCTTAAGATAGCCAAGAATTTTAAAATTTAAATTCAAAGGCCATAGTTTCTGCAAGAACCACTAAAAACATTTAAAGCATATTGTACTTTAAGAAATAAGTGTTTATTACTGGCTGGGGAGATAGTTCAGTGGTGCAGCCCAGCATGCACAAGGCTCTGGGTTCAATCCACAGTGCAACAAAAAAAGAGCAATACTGTTATAAGTGCTGATTATTTTCCAAATGCTTACCTCCTCCGTAAACTGTTCTAGGGTCCTTCACGGTTTGGGCAAGAACACAAAGAGCATCATGCAATGATCTTTCTGCTTCATCTAAAATTTGTTGAGTGGCACCACGCAAAACAATGGTACAAGCCTCACCTAAAGTTAAAAACAAAATATTCTTATGGCACAGTGACCACTTCCTAGTCACAGAACACAAAAGTTTGCTTTCTATTATTTATGTACCTGTTGGTAATTTTGAGTTCTGTAAGCTGCCGTCCTTCACTATGTATGTTTTCATTCCTAATAATCCATGTTTATAATGATTCTCAGTTTCAAGAAAAAAACTATGCTAAATATATACACTTCACAAAGACCCAGTAATATGAAGTAAATATCAAAAGAACTGAAACCAAGACATAGATTATGCCTTTTCAAGAGTTAAGACTTACAACATATCATATTCTAATACTGGAGAAATGTTTTTGTTCACTTCAGTAGAGCCCAGCAGAAATTTAAGCACCTACACCAAGATCTACATAATCTCTCACCCAGGGCAACCCCAGAAAAGTGAATGAGTTTGTCTTCTCCAATCATGACTTCTTCAATAAGTTTGCAACTTCCAAGCTTCACCAGTTCTGGATGATCAAAAGTAGAGGCAATCTCACCACCTATGAACATAAATATTAATGAAATGCTTTGATTTAAAATTGGCTCTCAGGTAAGCATAAGAAAAGGACTTAGTATCTTTAATAACATAACAAAAAGTAATCCATAGCTATAACAAGCCTGGTATATAGTTTGGTATATAGTTGAAGCATTCCTTAACTGAAGTTCAAAATCCCAAACTGAAAATCAAAGTACTACCAAAAAGGGAATATTCCAAATCTGACCACATGACAGTTCAGTCAAAATGCAGTTATACTGAAACATACTACATAAATCACCACCGGACTGCATATCAGGTATATACAAAATATAAATGAATTTCATGTTTAAACTTAGGCCCCATTCTCAAGTTCTCCCATTATGCATATGCAAATATTCCTAAGTAAAAAAAACTCCAAAATCTAAAACACTGATTTCAGATAAGGAACTCTGAGCTCCAGTGGCACAATCAGTAAATACACATTACTTATACAGATAAGGAATAACAACCTATATTAAGTAATGTAACAAAATTAGCAGCATCCAGAAATACAAATCGGATTTTAGAGTAACTGTTTAGACTCTACACTCTTTAAAAATACTTCTTCATATTCTTAGCAACCCAGCAACCCTCATAAACCCCAATAATAACTACTACATTTTTTAAGAAATTAATTCCTTTTAAGCCAGCCATGGTGGCGCACGCTTGTAATCCCAGCATTTGGAAGCCTGAGGCAGGAGGATCATTGCAAATTTAAGAACAGCATCCACCGAGATACAAAGTTAGCTCAAGGCCTGCCTGAACTGCATAGTGAGACCCTGCCCCCCCCCAAAAAAAGGAAAGAAAAAAAGAGAAATTAACTCCTTTTTCCCATACCTGTGACAAGAGCTAGGCGTTCTACACCTGCAAAATCTGCATGCTCAATAGCCATGACACCAGCAGCACCAAAGAGCTGTTCAGGATAATTATAAATTAACTGCCTGCAAATAAAATACATAAAAATGTTATACTTAAAACTGTCAAGATAAAATAAAAAACATGAAAACATTCTTACCTCACCAAAAGTCAAAGAAATACAAGAACAAGTTACCATTTGCAGCTATGCAATTTTAATTGTAATATAGCTGCACTAGCACTGAAGACAGCTGCTGATTATATTACTATTGACCAAGTCTGGAAATTAATTTAGCAGTAATGCATCAAAAACCTTATCTGTGTTTATATGCTTTAATTCCTGGTCATCTTCAGCCACAAAATTAAATGCCACTTCTAAGAATTTTCATAGACTATACCCTGGCCCTATCTATAGTTCCACTTTCCCAGGTTTTAGCTACTCATGGCCAACAAAGGTTCCAATTTGTTTTCCAAAATATTAAACAGAAAACTTCAGAAATACTTCATTGGTTTTTAAACCACGCCCACTCTTGAGTAGCCTGGTAAAATCCTGTGCTGTCTAGCTGCCTCTCTTATGTCCTGAATTGTCCCACTGAATCTACAATGAATATTCTAGCTATGTGTTAATCACTTAGTAACCATCTAGATTTATCACTGATGTATCTCAGGGTCTCGCTCATCAAGTAACCTGTAGACTATATGATGTCACAATGCCTAAGTGTTTCATCTCACAAGAAAGGTAAATATAGTACAATATGGTATTATGAAAGATACTGAGACAATACTCATGTTACTTTGGTTAGAGTGTAGTTGTAATTGTCTTACTTTATTATTAACCTCTTATTGTGCCAAGTTTATAAATTGAATTTTTTTTTTAAACCGGTACCAGGATCGAACTCACAACTGCACGCTTGCAAGGCAGGCACTTATGCCATTAAGCTAAATTCCCAGCCCCAAACTGAACTTTTTAATCCTTGATAAGTATGGAAAAAAATATCTAAAGAGTTTAATACTACCTGTAGTTTCAGGTATCCACAAGAGGTCTTGGAACATATCTGCAGATAAGGCAGGAATACTGCCCAACATAAAACTTGGCAGTGATCTAAATATCTATTATGAGTGTGTGTAAAATTGTTAATTGTAAAAATCTATACTTTTTAAAAAAATCTGTAATTTTTAAGCACAAATGTTTAGCAGTTTCTGAATAACACATCACTGACTCAAATATAAAGTACTTCAATAAATTTTCATACAAAAATATCAACTCTTAGATTACAAAAATTGTTAGCATAAACAAACACAGACCTGTTAATAAAACAATTTATTCCATGCTTAAGAATACGTTCCACTTTCTCCTTCATTTTTTCCTTTTCTGCATGTTCTATTTCTGCAACCTTTGCTGTCGAATCAACTCTTACTCGGGAACCAAATATCTAAAACAAAGAAAAATAAGCATAGCATCAGCTTCATTACTCTTTTAAGAGACCACATTTGTATCAAGCATATTTCCACATTTGTATCTAGAAGTTCTGTATGTACATACACGTCAAACATGTATTTTCAGCTTTTCAGTGTAACTGATTCCGACGTTTATAGAAACCATCAATCCAAATTTCAAGAAATGTAATTACATACCTTTATTTTGTCAGTATCCATTCCAGTATTTGCAATAAGAATTTTGGCATTTTCAATTCGCTTTGGTTGATTTACTCCAATTTTTTTATCCAACAGAAAGCCTACCATAAAAATAAGGACACTTCAGGTCTACAACAGTAAATCTTATAAAGCTATCTACTTCAAATTATTAACCAAAAAAATTCATTTCAGTTTGATTTACTAAGGTCCTAGAACAGTGGTGGTGAACCTATGGCACATATGCCACAGTGGGCTGTTTCTTATCACTGAAACCTCTAAGGTTTACTATCACTGCCCTAGAATCTATAAAGCACCCCATTAAAGCAATGATCACAAAAATCAATTTAGTGGGTTGGTTATTTAACAACCAGACTTGGAGGTACATAGTTATTACCCAGCAATCTGGGAGGCTGAGGCAAAAGGATCCCAAGTTCCAGGTCAGTCTTTAGTAAGACCCCATCTCAAAATAAAAAGGGCTAAGGACATAGTTTTGTGGTACAATGCTTGCTTTTAATCACCAGTACCATAAAAAAATATAATATAATCCAGGCATGGTGACACACATTTGTACTACTACCACTCAGGGAGGAAGAGGCAGGAGGACCATATGTTCAAGTCCCATTTAGGCAGCAACTCAAGAGACTTAGTAACACCCCGTCTCCAAAAAAAAAAAAAAAAAGACTAGTGGTGTTGGTCATGAAAAGATCCAGGGTTCAATCCCCACCAACACTAAAAAGACTACAAATGACTTTGTGGTGTAGGATGAAATCTAGAAACTATCAAGAAAATGCCAAAAAGGGGTGGAAAGAAGAGATACCAGGTGACTGTAACGAATGGATTAATGTGACAAAAATGGTTGCAATGACTTGTAAGATTCCTAGCTTTATAAAGACAGTATTCAGCCCTCAGAAGCTAACCAAAGTCATTTCCCATACTGGATACACATCACATACATACCTTCATCTAAATAGGAATCTGCTAGACTCCCTCCCAGCTTCTTGATGACATGTATTGCCTCCAGATTACCAGAACCTTTTAGTCTGAGAACAGCTTCTACAGCTAATTTGGTAAAATGGTCTTTATGATGAGTAAGAAGTTTTGAGGATAAAGTTGTTCCCGCAATATTCATCAAGTCCTCACGGAACTTAACTTCATCAGAACTAAGTAAAACCAATTAGAACAAAAGTGTGTTATTAAAATGATTATCAAAAGCATTCCTCAATTCTATTTTACTTTTCTCAATTTACCTAGCTATTCAAGTCAACATACACTCATAACACTTATCAACAAATGACACTCTTTTCTCTGCCAAACTGTAGGGGGCAGGGTGGGGCCACAAGACAACAAAAGATTCAAATGATGTTAAAACAAATTGGGGAAAACAAGGAAACAAGCATTTTTTATGCAGATAGTGGGAGGGTACATTTTTTTCTGGAAGTTATCTGGTAATGTACATAAAAGTTCCTTGAATCATGTATATATCATTGCACCCAGCAATTACGTTTCTAGAAACACCTCTTGAATAATAAATTTATCACATTATAAAACTAAAATCTGTCAAAAACACAAATCTCAGGCCAGAAATTTAGCTCAGTAGTGTAAGTGCCCACCTGGCAAGCATGAGGTCTTGAGTTTGATCCCAGGTACCACGGTACCAAAAACACGAACCTCTAATGATAGCTATGTTAAGTTATACTAGTCATATACTCAAATGCCTTAGTATTACAAAAGTATCAATACCCAGACACATACTTGTTATCCATGCAGGTGAAAAAGAGGCTAATAAACCCTCTTTACAATATGGTAACTGTTTTGTTTGCAGGTTAATCTGATTATATATGTAAAACCAGAAACCCAAACTTTCATTTTAGTGGTTAACTCTGGAGAGGGATATGGGTTTAACTGTTGAGGTAGGGTGAGGCAGTAGGATCAGACTATTGATTCTGTATGGAACATACAGAACACAGTATGACTGTCAGTGTTCTCTAGGTTAAATATTTAGAATTGCAGCATTTTAGTATACCAACCCATGATCTACTGCAGAACTCAAGAGAGCCTCTCTCGCAGCCTTTGTGGCTTCTCTCCAACCGGCAATGATGGTCTGTGGATGAATCTTTTTTGCAATTAAAGATTCGGCTTCCTATTAATAAAGTTATACAAATACATTAAAAAAGACTTGATTACTTCTGAGATTCAAAACTGTATCAGGAAAACCAATAAAACAAGGTTAAAAGCCAGTTGCTCTTACCCTTAATAATTCTGCTGCTAAAACAGTAACAGAGGTAGTGCCATCTCCAACTTCATCATCTTGAACTCTTGACATGTCTAGAAAAAAAAACTGGGTATTAACTCATTATTTCTCTGTAGTTTAACAAGTTCTACCCAAATACCCCTACTAACCTAAATCTCACTTGTCTAGCTCTCTCATCTGACATGCATTAAGGAATTCTTTTAAGGTCTGAAATGCAAAAGTTTTATCCACCCCAACACCATGGTCTGAGTATATCCCCAAAAGTTCACATATTGGAAACTTAAACCCTGATCAATCTTTCTCTCATCTGTGTAATTCTTTCTGCCATGCTGTGGCAGCCACAATGTTCTCAGCCACCTTCATCTTAAATTTTCCAGCCTCCAGAACCACAAGCCAAATAAACTTCTATGATACACAAATAAGCCAGTCCACTTTCTGTTAGACCACCACAATACAGACCAAGATAACCACCATTACATGCACTTCTTAAAACTTGTATGTAAATAATAACAATAATCAAACAGTGATGAAAATCCTTATAGTACATTTAGTCGATATGGCCATCCTATTCAAAATATTAAGCAAACGACATTATCTTCAGACTCACCAACTAAAACTTTAGCAGCTGGATTGTCAACACCAATGTTTTTTAGAATAGTGGCTCCATCATTGGTCACCATCAGAGAAGCATCTCGTCCACTGCTTAAAAGAATTTTGTCCTGAAGGAAATGCATTTGTTTCAGGTTAAAATGTATTTTGAAGAGGGTATGTGAAACAGAAACAAACCGTATGTTGATCAATGAAGGTATAATCAGAGTACTGAATACTATCTGACAATTTAAAAAGCCAGAATATTTACACTGAAATTTTAAGCACAGCTTATAAAGTACATACAACTGTCACATATATGTAATCCGTTACATGAAAATAGGTAAGAAACTATATAATACCCAAGATACAAATATCTAAAAAATACAGAAAAGTTGTACAATCAAACAGAGAATGGGACTGGGGATGGTGATTCAGGACTGTGATTTTCAGAAAAAATGTATTTATCGTACTTTTACAATTAAGTAACATGAAAAACTGTTAACTATGTTTCCACAAAGGGATCCAAAACAATATTCCTTCAAAGTTTATTCATAGCTAGCTTGGGGAATATAGCAAGAAGCCATTTCAAATAAATAAATAAATGAATCTATTTTTCTCCCATCTAAGTACTAACCAGGCCCGGCCCTGCTTAACTTCCGAGATCAGACGAGATTGGGAATGTTCAGGGTGATATGGCCATAGGCTAAATCTATTTTTCTTACCATGCCCTTGGGTCCCAAGGTGCTCTTTACCAAGTCTCCAACAGCGATGGCACCAATAAAAGAAGACTGGAGTAAAAATTAAGATATGTCAGAATTTTACAAAGACAAAAGCAAAATTTAATATTTAAAAGAATGAAGAAAAGGTTTACCAAACGCGCTGTCTCTGCTCTCTCTTCATCAGCTCCAGCCTTGAAGATGTTAACAGGTGCAAGGGAAAGGGATGCCTGAGAAAGGAAAATAAGAAACATCTGACTTGCATGAAAAAAAAATATATAAATATATAAATAAATATATATATAAATATATAAATATATATATATATATAGCTTTTTATAAACAAGGTCTCCATGCTGTCGTTCAAGCTGGCCTCGAATTCGCCGCCACTTGTAGGCTCCGGAGTGCAGATTACTAGCGTGCGCCACCACGCCTAGTTTACCAACACTTACTGTAGATATCTAGAGAAAATTCACTTACAACATAACAATTTCAAACAAATTTTCATCCAGTAGACAATTAAACGGAAGACAGGGTCTTAAAAGGAGCCAGAAATAATTACACAGCAGTAGTACTGTTACCGCAGTAGTACTGTTATGGCAAAACTAAAGACAGTGTTAAACTAAGGACGAGGCAGCCAGAGGCTGCACGTTGCTCGCGGGACGGCTGCCAAGCGGAGGCCTCCATCTTCCACCCTCGGCGGCTCCCACTAGTCCTCCAGGCCCCGCCCGAGGAGGGCGGAGCTGGTCGGACGCTAGAAAATTCTCTGCTCCAGACAAGGCCTAGGTGTCGGAATCTCGGGGTCCCGGGACTGCGGAGAGGCCTCAGCGAAAAGACTGAGGCCTTACGAAGCCGCGTTGCTCCTGGGGGCCGTGGCGGGCTCCGTTCGCGGAACCGCGCAGGCCTCACGCCGCGGGCCCGCGCCATGTGGAAGCCAGGGAGACAGACACCGAGAGCCTGCACGCAGGCAGAGCAGAAGGAGCAGGGGCTGCAAGAGCACAACAGGGCATGAGCAGGGGGCGGCAGACAGGAGGTAAGAGGCAGGGAGCCAGGCTCACCATGGTTCGGAAGAACTCGGCACACAATCAATCCCTCACAGCTTTTGCCTGGTAGCCGGCGTAAAGAGGAGAAGGGAAGTGACGTCACAGCCCTACTCCAAGGGGCGGGGTCCAGCCTGCTCGTCGCACGCGCCCGCCGGGGGTACCATTTTTGAGTAACGCCGCCCGGGTGAACCGGAAACGCAACCCTGCACGCCGAGGGGGCAGGGCCTCGGCTCGCGCTCCGCCTCTGAGGCGCAAACCGCTGCACGAGGAAGGGGCGGGTCAGAGATTTAGAGTACAACCCTCCTCCCAGGAAGAGCCTGCGCTGCAGGGGTTGCCACAGCAACGGGGTTCCCAGCAACGGGCTTCCAGTTATAACTATAAAAAACCTTAAAATTTTGTATTCAAGTCTTTTCTTCTTTTTTTTCTTTTTGGTACCAGGGATCGAACTCACGACCTCGCGCTTGCCAGGCAGGTGCTTATGCCGCTGAGCTAAATCCCCGGCCCTTTAAGTCTTTTCTTTGAAAAAACAATAAATAAAGTCATTTCTTCTCGGCGGCGACTATTTAAAGGTTTTCGGGTTATTTGGTGGTTTTTTTGGTTACCAACATATTTCTAAATAGTTTATTTCAATTTTAAACATTTATTACTACAGAGAACAACTTGCTTTCCTTTTATCGAATTTTAAAATGCTGCTTCCAGCTGGACGCCGACTGCTCAGATGACAAGGTCTTGTGAACTCTGAAGGAGACATCTTTCCGTTTACCCATTCAGGAGGTTTTGCACTTCACTCCACCCCCCCATAACAGAAATAACTAATATGCTTCTACATGATGCCTTGGTAGAGATCGAGCTCCATCCCAATTACTTCAGCTTATTAAAAACAAACTCGGCTATTTTTTCCTTATATGACACCTTAATGATGTCTAAAGCAAAACGTTGTGCTGTAAGAAAACAAAAAACAACCATGCTGGTTGTTCTTTGCAGTGGTGCAGAGGGATGATAGCAGCACTAGGGAGGCTGAGGCAAAAGGAGCTTGCAAGACAGAGGCCAGCCTGGGCTACATAATGAATTCAAGGCAAGCCTGGACTACACAGTGAGACCTTGTTTCAAAAAACCAAAAAACAATACATAAAGTAAAATACAACTGTTGGGTTTTTATCATCTACTGATACCCACTTTTCTTCCTTTGACTAACTGATCACCGCAAACTCCTAGATGTGTGACCATTGCTAACACTGAGAGGTATTTTCAGTTCTTATTTCTAATCTGAGACATCTTCTCAAGTGGTTTTTTTTTTTTTCAGTTGTTCGAGTCTCTGTGTAGCCCAGGCTGGCCTTGAAGTTTGTAGCAGTCCTCCTGCCTCAGCCTCCCAAGTGCTGGCATTACAAGCATGTACCACCATGCCCAGCTTATGTGGGTCAATTTATACCAGAGGTCAGCAAGTTATGCAGAGTCAGATTCAGCCTATCAACTGCCTTTTGTATGACTAGAGAGGTAAGAATAGTTTTTATATTGTTAAATGATTGAGAAAAAATAAAGAATATTTATGATACATGAAAATTACATTAGACTCATATTTTGCTGTCCATGTACTTTGGTTGGAACATAGGCGTGCCCATTACTTTCTATACTGTCACATTACAATAGTAGAGTTGTGCTATAGAGAGTTGAGTGGTTATGCCAGAGACCACATGGGCCCACAAGTCCTAAATTACGTACTGATTCTTTACAGAAAGCACTGATTAACTCTGGTCTATGTTATCCTGAAGGCCCAGTGTGAAAAGGGGTGTTTGGGCTGGGCAACTGATATTTTAAATCAATCAATAGCTTTCTGTTCTTTGTGGGAAGGCCTGCTCTTCTTTCAGGAAATGTATTTTGATGGACACATCCCAAAAGGCATCTGGGAATGAGAAGAGTAATGAGCAACAAAGGTGCCTGCAGAATGTTGAAAAACATTTGTTCCTTGGGCCTTTCCTACCTCCCCTCCTTTGTGGCCTTTCCTATCCCCTAGAGGTTAAGCATTCAGCTTCTGGAACTCTGTAGCATGGGATTGAATTTCAGCTGTGTGTTACTGGGCCCTTCACACTATGCTACATCTTCAGCCCTTTTTTATTTTGACACCAGGGACACTGAGTTGTCCAAGTAGGACTAGAGATCCTCAGCCTCCCAAGCACTGGGATGATAGGCACACACCACTTTGAATGCAGTCATTGAAAGCCATTTCAAAGTGATTAGCTGAATTTAGCTTACCAAAAACATGTCACTTGCTTTTTATACATATGCAGCA
Organism: Dolichotis patagonum; assembly: GCA_004027295.1. Taxonomy (NCBI): domain Eukaryota; kingdom Metazoa; phylum Chordata; class Mammalia; order Rodentia; family Caviidae; genus Dolichotis; species Dolichotis patagonum. The sequence goes on along the minus strand of PVJX010010955.1, from coordinate 22,631 downwards.
ATTTGAATTAGATGGACTACAGGCCTAATAAAGTGGTGAGATACTAGGAATCTGTTTGTGTCATACTTGCCCATTCTCCATCTTCTTTACTCCTTGTGTCTGCTTCTCTTAGCATACCCTTTTCTGCCTCAGTCTTTATGATCCCCTCATCTACTGCCTCAGCCTTTCCTTTCTTCCCCTTGGTATGAGTTGGCTTTCAGTGAGTTAACTTTTTTTTTAATAAGTCAGCTTCCAGTTACATCACCTTTCTGTGCCTCAATTTCCCAGTATGTGAAATGGGGATAATAGTACCTACGTCATAGAACTGTCACCAAGACTGAATTGCTTAGAACAGTGTCTGGCCTATAGTAAGCTCTCAGGTTAGACAAACACTCCAATAAGCCTAGATTGAGTGTACTCAGCATGTGTAGTGGGTACAGGTGATCTGGGCACAAGGATGGGCCTACTGCCTGGAGTGAAATAACTAACTGAAGTCGCAAACAACAGGCAGAACAGTTGTGGAACTTGTCACCTTTCCTCAAGAACACGCAGGAACACCTGGGCAGGGAAACCAGGAGAGAGGCCCAAAGCCCATGGTCACACTGAATCAGCACCACCCAGAGCCGACTGGGTAGTAGCCAGAAGGCCAGAGAACTTGGTAACATTCGGAAGTCACTCACAGTTGTGACGCTTGGTGAAGTCAGCCAAGGAGAACATGTTGCTCAGATTCTAAACAGGAAGGTCAGGATGGTCTTTAAAGTTAGCTAATACAGTGTTTGTGAAGGTACTTGGTAATTGTTAGATTCCAATTTTCTTTGAAAAAGATAAGCCCAAAATTGAAGCAGTGCATTACTTTAAAATACGTAGCTGCTTTTGTTGATTCTCTTCCTGTCTACGGCTTCTGGATCCAGTAGTTCTCAAATGGAATGGTACTGATCCTATGGTGGTGGTGGGTAAGACTGAACTTTTCAAAAATTCATGGGGACTATTTATTTGTTTACTGAGATAGGGTCTATGTAGTTTAGGCTGGCCTTGAACTCACTGTATAGCCCAGACTGGCTTCTAACATCAATCCTCCAGCCTCAGCATCCCAAGTGGTGGGACTCACAGGTGTGTGCCACCATGCCTCGCTGGGTCCCTTTTACAAATACAAATACAATTTGGAGTAAGAAGTTAAAACAATCACATTATGCATTTTCCTCACAGGTTTTAGTAAATCAGGTTTTATGGTTGTACAGTTCTGTGGCAGGTAATTTCCAAGCTTCTTGATTACAGGTGTTTGCTGACTCTGTCCTTGGTAAGCTGGTCATTCTACAAACCTGTTGATATTGCCTGGGTGGCTCCTCTGCAACTCAGTGAGACCCTGTCTCAAAGAAAATTTTAAAAGGCTGAGGATATAGCTCAGTGCTGTCTGGATTCAATCCCCAGTACCAGAAAAACAAACAAATGTGTGCGCGTGCACCCCCCACACACACACACACAGAGTAAGGAGACCTATAAATTTGTAATATTTAAAACTTGTCTTTGTTACCAGGGAAATTAGATCTTAATTCTCTAGGAGACCCTAAAAGCACTGCCCAAATTAGAAGGGCTGATCGAACTATAAATCAGAGGACAAGGATGGCTATCTTCATGACTAGTGTAGTATCTAGTTCATAAATGTTTGTCAAATAAGAACATGTGAATCACTACTGTCCTCAAAAGCTTCAAAGAAAAAATATATAAATAATCCAAAGAAGCTTTAAATTCTAAGAACAAATGCCCTGGTTTTCCAAAGTACAATCTGTTACCACATTAAGTTTGTTTTATTTTGTTTTCTCTTTAAATAAAATTTTTTAAAAATTTCAGGGAGTTCTCTACAGTCTGGCACATAGTAAGCCCCCAATAATTTGTGGACTTCTGTTCTCTACATTGCTTACATGACTTCCATCTTAGAGCTATTATACACAACTAGGCTTTGCAACCTCACTCTGGAATCTCAGAGCTGAGAACCACTAATTTGAATGATCATACAGATAAAATTATAGGAAAATGTCAAACAAACATATCATCTTTAACATAGCATATATTCAATTTGAAAATGGAGACAATGATAGAATAAAACAGCAAAGTTTCAAGTAATGCATGAAATATAAATACAGTAGAACTTTAAATGTGTCCAACCAAACTTTTATTGGGGTTTTATTGCAATCTACTTTTGGCAATATAGGGAAGGTAACCATAAGAACTCTGATCAGACTTTATTCAACAAAGCAGTTTTGCATGAATGCTTAAGGTCAGTGTATAGCCAGCTCAGCTTCCAGTATCAACTTGAGTACCTCATCATGAATATTTATGCCAGAATAACAGTAAGGCAATGCAAGATGCTACATCATCTAAGATTAGGCTGCATTTTTCCATATAATAATTTTTAGGACAGTAAAGTATACTAATATACTTTACAATAAATACTTTAAAAATGTGTTGCTTAGCCCTTGTTGAACAAATTCAGTTAATTAGCTTATTCTTTAAGTACTCCAGTTAATAGAGGTTTGATTGTATTTCAAGAACTTTGAGTTGTCCAAAGATAAAAAATTAGTTATCTGTTATGACAAAAAGAAAGCTTAAAAGCACATTCACACTTGTCCTTAAAAGCATGTTTACATCATATATAACTTTTCATGCCTGATGACATGGCTTATATGGCAAAAAGAGTTATATGCAAAGGACAACTAGAGGGCAATCCTCCCATCCCCACTTCCTCCAAAAAGCCACACTTGGCCTCAGTGTAAAAGTTATATTTTATTGCCATGCTACAAAATGTATGGAGTTGGCACTGGTAGGGAAAAACAGAGAACAAACAATGGGAAAGGACAGAAGGTAAATGATGATGTTACATACACAAGGTTTTATTTTAGTTAACAGTGGTTAGGTTTTGCCAATATTAGATATGCAAACCAAAATGTAAAATGCTGATATGAAACAGCATTAAAATACAATTTATGCATAGTACAGTATCACTTATGTCTTTTATGAAAGAAATACGGAATGTTTATAAAAGAAATTAGCCACAGGGGGTAAAATTCATATTTCATATACAATTTGGCAATGGTAGTCCCACTGTTAGACAATTTTTATAAAAGAAAAAAATTAAAAATCTAATAAGCTACCTTTATACAAAGTTGCTATATTTATGCCTTTATGTAGGAAAAAACACATTTATAATGCAAATTAGGACATACAATAATCTTACAGTATTATACAATGTAATGAAAATAAAAACATAACACAAAGTTTGTCCTTTATAAAATGTATATTTTGCATTTACTAATGCAAATGTGGCACACTGGTGACTACTGTACTATTACTATCAATCTGCTTCCATGCTATAATCATCCAATTGTCATACAATTGTAACTGTAATGAAGCTACAAAAGAATTGTGTTATAACCCCCCAAAATGAGGAAGTAGAGACGGGGAATTGGGATGTAAAGAACAAGAAAAAGACAAGATGCTGGTTTGGGCAGAGTATATTGCATTATGTCATAAAATATTGTTAATTTTTCAAGCCAAAAACATTTTCTATACCTTCTGTAATTTCGTACCAATGTCTTTATTCAAATTTGGCAAACATCAAGGAAAAGGTAATTAGTACCATATACCTCATATATAGAAATATGAATGAGATGCCAATACATCAGTTACCTCTGAATGATGTCTCTGACGGTATGTCTATTTCAAGAATATATATATATGTATACACATACTACACATTGCACAAAACACTTGGGCATTATGGGTTAGGAACAGCACAAGGAAATTGGGAAGTACTTTTTAGCTCGCTAAAACTTTTCCCTTGAGGCAAATACAAGGTGGCACATTGTTGGGAAAATATGAAAACATAAGGCCCCTGTCCCATTTTTAATAGAACATTGTTGAGGTACATTTTTATATGCTGTGCCACAGATCAGGGGAGGTGGAATAAACACCAGTTTGACTTACTCTTACAACAATGAACTGAGGGTCAACATTAATATTTATAAAAACAAAGATTACTTGGCAAAGTTTCTTAAGTCCCAAATGTGATCTATTGTGGATATACTGGGAAGTGAAAAGGTTTTTTACTGAGTCTTCAAGAGTAAAGTGCATATCTCATCACTCCACAGCAGCAGTAAATAAAAGGAACTATTTGCCAATCTTCTGGAGGGAGGGAAGGCACCATATTTTTGTTTTTTAAAAAAAGACACAACTGGGAAATGAAACATATTAAGAAAAACACAGATAATACCCATATCAGCTTCTAACCCTGATCTGGGATGAACACTGTTATGATCTATATGGGTAAAAGAGGCTTGGGGGAAAATATACCCAAATAATGGGATCATATAATCCATCAACAAAAATAAGTACCTAAAATTAGGTTCACCGCAGAAAATCTGAGACATATGGCCATAATTATATGCCAATAAAATATCTTATTCTAAAATGCACCTAGAAATAGGTACACTCTTGTAGGACAGAGCTTAATGCCCATTACTAGACTACTGCAAAGGGCAAGTAGTGTTCTAAATTACTTTTTATTAAATAGGAACACAGATGACACCCAGAAGACAACTAGAATAAACACCAGTTGTATATCTATAATATTCTTTTAGTACCCTAAAATCAAATTCTTAGCAGACAAATTGGTCCCATTTTCATTTTTAAAGCACACAGTATTTAAAGCATAAACTTACTGATTATATTAGTATAAAAACTAATTAGAATCTGGAAGTGAAAAGGATGAGGGAAGAAAAACGAATAAAATATCCAACCTCCAAAATGAATAAATATATCAGCCCTTTCATTTGGAGATTAATGTTCTGCTGTGACTGCTTATTTCAAAGAAAACCATTTGCATTGGTTGTGTCATAATTCCTATTCCACATTACAAAAACCATTGCATAAGTTTGGCACAATTAGCAAACTACTTAATAGAAAGGATAAATGAAACAATACATTTAAAAATGGAAATTATATTGGAGAAACTGCACTGCTCTTTTTAAGAGAACAGTGAGCATTTTAGTAAGCACCAAGTTCATGGGGTGGGGGGGGCGTGGCAGAAAATGTCACTATGCTAATAAACCAATGGCACTGAAAATGATAAAGACTCCTGTATTATTTTTTTTATAATAGTCCCACTCTACTGTTCTGTCAATGCATTCACTGTTCTCTAACTACATTATTTATTGAATAAACTGGGTAAGACCGAAACTTTTTTATGCTAAATCAGCCTTAACACACATATTTAGAGAAACAGCAATATTTTGCAAGGTTACCTAACCTTCTTTTCACTCTTGTATTCTCTAGTGTTTGGGAATCTGGAACATTCTTGATTTTCCATCAGAATTTTGACATCTGGACTCATCAATTCATAGAAATTCAGTTCATTTTAAATCCTATATTATGACACAATTTCATTACTACAAGACTTCTGTTGTACCTGCTATGCTGGCAACAATATTAACATTCCACTGAAATCAAGGGATAATCAGAGATCCAGCTACAAATGAAAGGACAGCAGAGCTAAAGAACACTAGAGCGGACAGAGTACAACTGTAGCCATGTAGCTGAAGAAAATCCCTGCTAAAGTGCTGGGAGAGTGCCCACAGAGAAACACAGTACCTTTTAGGGAACTTTGCATGTTAAAAGGAGCTTCCTTTTTTGTTTGTTTGTTTGTTTGTTTGTTTGTTTTGTTTTGTTTTGGTTTGTTTTTTTTTCCTCAACTTTAAAGAGATCACCTATGGACACAAGTGAAATTTAAAACTGAAAGAATGTTTTTATCAACTTGAAAAGTAAACAGCATATAAATAAATACTGGACAAGGGCAACCCTGTTATAGAATAACAGCAAGTTCCAAATGAACCTTCAAAACCATAATTTGACAAAAATGCAAACTAAGTAACAATAAACACATAATCCAATTTCAAAACTATATACAAACTCAAACATTTTAAATTGAAAGACATTAAGCAACACAATAAGTCATCCCGAACACCAAAGAAAAAAAGTGAAGGTAAATGATAACCTAACAGCAAAAATGCCTCCAGAAAACAACACATTGTCAATAATCTATAGGATAGAAACTTCAAGAGATCATGGTTCAGATTTTCAAATGTTTTTGGGTAAAGTGACCTGAGACTGATTCTTAAGCCTACTGTAATTCAGAGTAAGACATCTGGATGTGCCCTTCAAATGATGTCATGAGATGAGTAAACAAAATCTTGTCTCCTGCCTACCTTTCAACCACCAACAGCAAACTATATTCACAACATAGGATTCTTTCTAGTAACACTGAAGGTGAAAGAGCTGACTGGTTATAAAAGGAGGTGTGGTACTTTTGTTTCCTTTACACGTTTTGGCTCAAGTCAAAAGCCTTTTAATTTATCAAATAAAGGATTCCTCGTGTTACATGCTGGAGGCCACATACTGTGAACAGTGATCTATAAATATTACTTTCAAAGCCTAGAGTTAATTGTTAGCAATGCATATTACCAAGAGGCTTTATAAAAAGTTTTAAATGCCAAACATTATTTAGACATGAAAGATATGCATAAGTCCAAAATATTGAATAAAAGTCAACCAGCATGTCTTTCACTTCAACTCTCATTTTAAATAGGCACTGTGAAAATGGGAATGCTGCTGTACAATAATGAATAGTATATAAGTGTTCTTTAAGGAGTACCTGCTCTACAATAATTCCCTTTAAAGATGCACATGAAATAATCAGAAAAAAATTATCAGTCTATAAAAGGAGTTAGTGTAGAAACAAAAATGAAGCATTTGCATCTTCATTTTAAAAAACTTCACAAAGGTGCAAACAACATAATGCTTTCCAGGCTCACATGGGCAGATCAGTACTATTATGTCTAGTTTTCCTAGATGTACCATCATCTCGTGGCAGTGCTTTCTGCAAATTTGACATAGCAGCAGTTCTCTCGATGTCTATCACAGCATACAGCTCTGTGCGCCTTGTAGGTGTTTGTGGAAGGGGAGTGGTAGGTGTTTTTGGAGTCTGAGGGTTGTCAGAGTCACTGCCACCTTCCAAATCAACCTGTATATAATTGAGCTGCCTGTGTTCTAAACTTGGGCGTCTGATATCAAAGTTAAAGACTGTTGGTGTACAGTCCCGACGCCTTGAATATTCTATTTTGTGAGCACTTGCCGGCACTGTTACATTCTCTGTATTTACATAGTTATGCATTGGGTCTAGATTATTATGGTAGCCATTTAGAGACGGAGTCTTTGGTCCTAAATTGTCATCTTCATCCCTACTTAGCTTGCGGGCTTCCCAAACAGGTGGCAAAGATGGTAAATTTTCATAGTTTAATAATGCAGTTCTTCTCTGAGCTGAATTGTTGATATTCTGGGTATCTGAGGTACTAGTGGATGTCAGACGACCTCTCCTGACCCCTGAGGCACTAGGGATAGATAGCCCATTTAGATTTTCATATACCAGTTTGTTAACTGAAGGTGCATCTCTTCGTTCATCACTGTCATAGCCAGTGTCCCATTCTGTGTTATTTGCACCACTTCCACTAACTTGGTCTCTTCCAAGTTGCTCCAGTTTCTCTTTTTCCATTAACTGCTTCTGAACAGGAGTTGGTCCTAAAACAAATTTTACTCCTTCGGGTTCAAGAAGAATCTGAGGGTCTCTGTCTTCAATACTACTTGGTTCTTCTTTTGGTGTGTTGCTCTCAGCATTTGAAACTCTTGCCTCCAATGGGACATGCGCAACTGTGCGTTTTTTCCTCTCTTCTTGTACACCTGTAGTGTTGACATAGGTATGTATCTAAAATGAAAGAGAACTGAATCAATAACATTTTTAAAAAATGAGACAAAACCCCACATCAGTTTATTTTATTAACATTTTATCTAAATGTACTCTTACTTCAAAATTTTTATACTTTTTTTTTTACTAATAAAAAGCCAGGGCAAAGGAAAGAAATATAAAAATGTCTTCTATTTTGATAAAAGAGGAACTACTTTAAAATAATATGCAACATTTGATGGTGAAACATGAAAAGTATTGACAAAAATCAGGAATAAAATAAAAATTATTATTTTGCTGTTGTTCTATAAATTCTCATTGATGCTTTAAAATATTATTCAGAAAAAAGAAATCATATTGGATATAATCGTGTAAGCCTGTAATCTGTAGGAGATTATTAGAATGGTAATGGACCATCATGTCTTTCTTAATCTATAGATGCACCTCTCCTGTGAACTCACACTACTGAGCTTCCCTTCACATATTTGAACATACACCAGCAAATATATGGCATTCTTCAAATGTTTCAGCTGCTTGGGAGACCGAGGCAGGAGGATCAAAAGTTTAAGGCCAGCCTAGGTAACTTGTCCCAAAATAAAATAAAAATAGATGAGCATGGTGGCGCACACCTGTAATATCAGCACCCAGGAGGGCTGAAGCAGGAGGAACACTGTGAGTTCTACTGATTGATTGATTGATCAATGAAATGAAATGAAATGAAATGAAATGAAATGAAATGAAATGAAATGAAGTGAAATGAAATATAAAATAAAATTAAAAAATAAAATAAAATATAAAATAAAATAAAATAAAATAAAAATAAATAAAATAAAATAAAATAAAATAAAATAAAATAAAATAAAATAGGCTGGTGACATAACAGTGACAGAGAGCTTGCCTAGCAAGTACAAGGCTGTGTGTTCAATCCCCAGTGCTGATCCCCAAAACAAGTATTGAAGAATAAAAGGTAAATTTATCACTATTTACCAATGATCCGAGTATAAAAAGAAAAAACTTGACTTAAAGTGTTCTGTAAAATAAAGCTCTTGGGCATGGTGGTGTACACCTGTAATCTCAGCACTTGGAAGGCTGATGCAGGAAGACTGCTGTGAGTTTGAAGCCAGCCTGAGCCACATAGTGGGTTCAAGGCCAGCCTGGACTACATAGCAAGACCCTGCCTCAAAAAAATAAAATAAAAAAATAGGCTGGATATGGCAACTCATACCTACAATCCCAGCACTTAGGAGGCTGAGGCAGAAAGGTCTTTGAGAGTTTGAGGTCTGCATGGGCTACAAAGTGAGTTCAAGGCCAGCCTGAACTGCATAAACCCTGTCTCAAAATTAAAATATATAGATATAAAATACCATCTAGTAAGAAATTATCACTATTTAGAAAAAAGTTCAATGGTATTTGAGAGACAATATAAAAATGTTTGAAAGACTATACGTAAAATTTTAAAGACTCAAAAAAGAAAATGGGTAAAATTAGAAAACTGGGTAAAATGTTATTATGGTAAATACTTTAAGAATTTGTTGGCTGGGAATATAGTTCAGCAGCACAGCACCTGCCTGGCAAATGGGAGGTCTTGAGTTGGATTCCGGGTACCAAAAATTAAAGAAAAAAAAAAAAAGAACTTGTTCACTATGCAGACAACAAAAACAAATTTATTTTAATATAGCCATAGTTAAGGTGATGGACTAGAAATTTACTTTAAAAACACTAAAAACTCCAATGCTCAATAAACACAGTTTCCAAAGTTACATTTAACTAATTAATACTGTTCAACCAGATACTTCATTCCACAAGTGAAAACTAGATCAAGAATACTAAATCACAAAAACATTAACAACAAAATTTACCTTTCTTCTAGTTGTTCACTGATTTCAAAGACTAAAACATGAAAACAGCACAAATTCTTGGCATAGTGGAGGTTATTACAATGGCTGACATTCTTAATCTTTAGGTGTACTTTCCTTAGGAACCTCAGCTACTACTATAGTGCTGTTTCCCTGTGTATACTTGAGCATATGCCAGCAAATATATACTATTTCCTCAACTGCTCACTATAAAAGTAACTTACAGTGAAAACTTAAAATTCAAACTGAATACAGTCCAGACCACAGTAACACTTAAACTGCAAATCATTCATGATTGCTGTTACCAGGTAGCCCATGCTTACTTGTTCCTCGGCCACAAGCAAAGGATGTGTAGATTCTTCACCAACTGAAGGCAAGCGAGCACTTCCCACAGAAGGATGTCTGCTTGAAGGATGAGATGAAGCATCTCCAAATGACGGATACCGGGGATATCCATTAGGTAAGCTCTGAGCAGCAAACCCGGGAGCTGAGTTTTTGTTTATTGATTTAAGAAGCCAGGATATGGGTAGGGGTAGAGCACAGAGAATAAAAGTGAATGAGAATTGAATCTGAAGATTAAAAAAGGTGTTTTGGACAAGCCATATAGAAATTATAGTAAAATAATATCTCCATCCACGTTTTAAATGATATGGAATAAATGTTTACAGGTAGGAATTGTTTTAAAAAACTATGACCATTATACTTCTGTTAAATCAATAGTGATTTCAAGTATGTTATAAATATCCATAATTTATAGCTTAGAAGTTTCTGATATTCAAGCTGTAAGATGGGAAGCGCTACTTACTTGTAGGTGTTCGAGGTGTTCTGGGAACCTCTAATTCTGTCTGATGATTATTCCTTTCTACCACTGGCTCTTCCACTACATTTATACTGTTATTTTGCATAATCTCCTGTAACATGTTAAATAATTCTTCTGCACGGGCACACTTAAACGCAAAGATTCCTACAAATATAAATCAAAAGAGGAAAGTTGCAACCACACCTTTAAAAAAGCTTTAAAAATATGTGTCAAAGAACAAAATTCTCAAGTAAGTACTGCTTGTATCAGCAGTAAGACAGGCCTGATAAATTCTGATAAATTAACGATATTTCCAAAAAAATTAATGGTATTTCCTGTTTAAAAACATAAACTCCCCACAGGAGAGAGACCCTGGCGCCTCAGGACCTGCACCATGCAGTTGACTCGGGGTGCCCAGAGAACAAGGAACTCCTCCCCTCTCTGGGAGGCGGCTGTGAGCCTGCCGGAGTACAGGCTGAGAATCAAACATCTCATGTCGTCCTGTCCCCCATCCCGTGCCGTGTCTCCCTCCCCCACACCTGTTTAGCAAGTGGAAGCCAGTGAACTACACATCTTGTGGAAAGATTGGCTATGTTATTTAGCATGAACTCCCCATATGCAAAGATATGGACAACCATTTGGAAGAAAACAAGAGACAATATGACAGATAGTGAAGATCTCTAGTTGTCTAGCTTTGAAATTTATGCTTTTTTATGTCCTGTTCTGTTCTATTTTGTTGTGCTTAATTTTACCCCCTTTAAAAATAAAAATTAAAACATAAACTCTATAAAAGAAAGTTCACAGAATAATTTTCATATTTGTTTAAAGGAAATGGCACAAAACAAAATTTGTTTTTAACAGCAGGGGGAGCCCCCTTTCCATTATCAAGGCAATCATGTACCTTTTAAAGGGAACTCATGTTAAACGTTTTACAACCATTATCTTATTTAATTACTACAATGCTATAAGATAGGTATTACAAGCATTACCATTATCTTTTTATAAAGTTTAACTGAGGACATGTAACTCCCCAAGGCCAAACAGTAAGTAGCAAAGACAAAACAAAACAAAAATCAAACTGTTCTATTTGATTCCAAATTTCCTTATTTCCAAGGTAAAGCAATAAAGACAATTTAGCAGAACAATCATTCACTAAAAATCTAAAATTTAACGAGTCAAAAATTCTGACATAGAAAATGTGGTTTGTAAATGGTTGATAAATAAATCTTTTATTACAGCTTTTCTTAACCCATCTATTTGGGGGGTTTTCTTTCAGAAGAAATATACTACTAAGTTAAACACTGTACATAGAATAATAAAAAATTCTATTTCAAATGTGATGACAGTTGCAGAAAACAAAGGCTCTACCTACCTTGTCCAGTTTGACACCTTCGACCACTTTCAAAAGAGAAGAGGTTTGAGTCATAGCCATAGCGTCGCAGGCAGAGGTAGTGCCATTTTACTGAGTCACGTTTGCGAGTATATAAAATCAGTTCTGTGTCTGTAAGTTCCATTATACCAGAACCTAACTCATTCCCATCGTCATCCACATTAATGACCTAAAAAAGTTAACAGTCAAACACACACATTTCACCAACTCATCAGGAAAACTATTTATATGCAGTTCTTTTCTGTAAGGAATTTACTTTCCCACTGGAAAAAAAAGAATATAAAAACAAAGTTAACAACACAATACTGTGTATGATTAACTGAAAAATGTAACAGAGGTTGCAGAAATCAGTGACTGTTGCCTAAATTGTCGTTGGAGACAATTTCATATAAGAGGAATAGGAACTTCTATTGGACCTGAGATATAAATAAATTTAGATGAGAAATCAAGTAAATGGGAAAATCTGTTGGTTCAGGAGATGCAGGCCACCACAAGAAGATAGGATGCTAAAATAAAACACAGAAGATTCCTTTCAAAGAGACCAAAATAAGACTGGCACAAAGTTCATGTAAGGAACAGTTTTGTACTGCTGAGCTTCAGAAAATGCCCAAAGACTAACAGATAACATTTATGCAAACAGTATTATTCCCCTGGAACAAGACAAAGTACTTCCCATGTATTTATCTCATTTAATGCTCACGGCAATCCTACACGAAAAGTGTCTTTTGTACAAAAATGGAATTAAGATTTAGTGATAATATAACCTGCTGCGGGTTACAAAGCTATAAGGTAACGGGAGTGTAACTTAGACTAGGTTTGTGTGATCCAGAGGTTATGACTTATTAGAGACTGAAGTCAGGTTCCAAGAGACACTAAATAGCTGTGGGAATATTTAGCCTATAGGTAACAGAATACCACAGAAGTTTCAGCAAACCAGTTAGTGAACAATAAAAAAAGATTAATTTCATGCATGCAAGTACAAGATGGATGATAGGATGACTAGATGTAGAATACAGTTATGAAATCATGTAGGCATGGATGTAAATAATGAATGAAATGTAGCATCATAGTTTGGATCTTAAGTGTCCTCCAAAGGCTATGTGTTGAAGTCTTCATTCCCAGCCTGTGGCACTACTGAGAGGCGCTGGACCTTTAAGAGGTAGGGCCCAGCAGGAAATCTTCTGGTCATTAGGGGTATACCCTTGAAGTAGATAGGGGACTCAGCCTTTTCTTTACTGTTTTGCTCCTGGGTGTGAGCTGAGCAGTTCTGCTCCACCACGTACTTATATTATGATATGCTATCTCACCATAGTCCCAAAGCAATGGGGCCAATGATTCATGGATTGAAACCTCTAAAGATGTGAGCCAAAATAAACTTTTTCTAACAGTTGGTTGATTTTAGGAACTTGAGTAACAGAAAGCTGATTAACACAGGTGGTGATGAGACTACAATGGCACATGAAAAAGTGGTATTTTAAGGAAAATATTGCCAGAACTCCATTGTTAACTGGATATAAAAGACCAAACAAAAGTCAGAGACCCCTGCAACAACTCATATATTGTAGGCTTGGTAGTTTTTATTAATTACTTTTAACCTTGTTTTTGGAGAAATCAGCATGGCACCATGCTGCAGTAGCCCGTAGGTTACTGGGGTGTGACTTCAGAAGGGATTAATGTAGTTCTTGTGGGACCCTCAATTAGTCTACAGTAAGTCTTCAATGTGATCTTCCTTTCCAACATGCACGCCCATCACAGTGATGATATCAGTCACAATGACAACACTGGATATGAGGTGACATACTCACAGGGAACTTTTGTCAGAGTCAATGATGTGCTGGTTGAACTTTCAGATTCCAAAATTGTAAGCTAAATAAATCTCTTTTGTTTATTAAGCACACAAGCCTTAAGTATCTCATTAAAGTAATGAAAAATGAACTAATACAATTCTATACTGCCAGTAAGAAAAAGTCTTCATTTATTCAAACAGGAAAAGGCAGAGTAGAAAAGAGGGAAACAAAAGAGCCTGGTGATAAAAGTAAAAAGATAAGATATATTTCAATATAGTACAGGAGGCTAAGGCAGGAGGATTGTTGTAAGTTCAAAACCAGCCTGCGCTACAGAGTGAGCTCAAGGCAGTCTGAACTGCACAGTGAGACCCTGTCTCTATCAGTCAATCAATCAATCGATCAATCAATAGAAACAGAAAGAGAGAGGGTGAGAGGGAGTGAGGAAGGAAGGAAGGTAGGAAAGAAGAAAGAAAAGAAAGAGAAAAAGAAAAGAAAAAAGGAAAGGAAAGGAAAGGAAAGGAAAGGAAAGGAAAGGAAAGGAAAGGAAGAAAAAAAGATGCATATAAAGTAGGCAGTGAGTTGTACAGCTAACTTACCTTAAACTTGTTCCGATGGTTATCTGGGACAGTGTCTTTATCTGGACAGCTACAACAGCTACCCATGGCTTCTTCAGAAGACCATGTGAGCACTGCATGTAAAATAATTCAGAGAAAATTATTAGATATAGGGTGTACAAACCATAAAATAGAAAAAGACTTTATAAATCATCTAATCAAGCATAATAGTTTGATGCAAAAAATTAAGCCCAACAAGGCTGAAGCTAAACATACAGGTAGTGGTCACTCAGTAACAAAAAGGATAAATTTTATGAGGCTGACATCACAGAAATCTCACATTTCCAGTTTAATTTTCAAAGTTCTGTCCATTCTAAAATTATCTAGGGCCAGGAATGTAGCTCGTGGCACAGTGCCCATCTGGCAAACAAGGTCCTGAGTTCAATTCCCTGTACCAAAAATAAAATTACATAAAATAAAATAATCTAAAAAACCTATTTAGAGTCTCATCTATAATACTATCTAAGTAATTTATGTTTATTAAGAATTAATCATGAAATTAATCCTTTATGGCTTATCAAGAATTTCATGTATAACAAAGAGACTGCCAAAAAGATGCTAGATTTTTTTTTTTGGAGATGGTGTCTCACTATGTAGTAAAGGCTGGCCTTGAACTTGCTTATGTAGCCCAGACTGGCCTCAAAGTGAACATGATTCTTCTGTCTCAACCTTCTGGGTGCTGGGATTACAGACATGAACCACCACAGACTTCTAGCTTGACAGGCATTTCTGTACTAGGTATTGAACCCAGGGTCTTTGCACTGAGCTGCATCCCTATCCCTTTTTCTTATTTTTTATATTAAGACAGGGTCTCACTAAACTGCTAAGTTGCTCAGGCTGGGTTCAAGCTTATAACCCTCCTGCCTCACCTCCTAGAGTGCTGTGATTACAGGTATGCACCATCACACTCAGTTGCTATTTCAATTCTTGTCACTCATTAGAATCCTTTAGGTACCTCATGAGATAAAGAGTTCAGTAAGACACGACAAGTTAGGAAGAGTACACTAGGGCCGGGGATTTAGCTCAGCGGCGTAAGCACCCGCCTGGCAAACGTGCAGTCATGAGTTCAATCCCCGGTACCAAAAAAAAGGAAGAGTACACTAGTAAGACAGACCAACTCAGAATTTAACTAATAACATAATATACAGAATTCCAGCAGAAATGACATAGCATGTCTACTTAATCTTCCTTTCCCACAGGTTAACAACAAACTGTGGGGGACAATAAGTGTTCAAAAGCATCCCAAGTGAACAAAGAAATGAAAAATTCAAAGCTTCAGTTATAAACAGGAGAAAAGAACCAGAATGAATCTAACAATATTTGAAAAAGAATAACAGGAGGAAGCAAGTGGCCATAAAACGTTACAAACATGTACCTGTCTGAAACTCAAGATTCTTTAGTGGTTCTCCACCACTTTCAGGATAAAATTTAAAACTTTTCAGAGTACAGCATAAGGTCCTTCACAATCTGGTCCCTGTCTGTAGATCCAGTCTAAACTCTCTTCCCCCTGCCTCAAGCCCCACTCTTAGCCCAATCAGAGGGAACAAGTGAGTCTCTCCAGAACACCTTATTCCTTCTGCTTCTTTCCTTTCTCAAGATAACAGAAGGCAGTGATTCTAGGAAGGTCTTCTCCAACAACCAACTAAGTGAGCTGTAATTCACATGTTCCCCCTCAAAACACCCTGGGTTTCCCAGTTTCACAGCATCTATTATTACATTTAGTACTTGTAAAAATTGAGGTAAGTTATCTGCTTATCTGTGTTCTCCCTCCACTCTGAGCTCCTTCCCAGCAGGGGCAGATATTATTTATTCTTGCATCCCTAGTGCCTACCACAATACCTACCACACAGTAAATGCTATAGGCCCTTTGTGAGTGGAATGGGATTATACTAGATAAAAATAAAGAATGCCTGGTAGAAGTTTAGGTCTTAAGAAGATGGAAGAATAGTGTATAAACCAAAATAAATGCTAAGCAATATGGCAAAGTTAATTATAAATCATGATATTTGTTATTTTGCTCTAATGTGACACCTGAGTAACAAAGGTGATTAAGTTGCTGTCTATACCTATGAAGAGCAATGAGTCTAAAGGGAGTACATAAAGAAAGAATGTAGTATGACCAGTCTTATATTAGAATATGAACAGAATACTGTGGGCACAGAGAAGGGAGCAACTATCTTTCTGGGTTAGGTAAGGCAAGAAGCACTATTCAACCTTCAAAAGGTAAGCAGAAACAGTATGCCAGTAAAAAAAATAAGAACAGGCACCTGAAACAGATAAAATAATAATACATAAAGGTCATGAAAGGTGACATTGCATTCAAGAGAAAGTGGGGCACTCAGTATAAGTGGAGTATGTGGTAGGGTATAATATAGGCAAGGGCCAAATCAGAAAGCACCCAGAACAATGAGCTAGAAATATGGGACTGATGTTCCAAGCAACCTGAAGTGAGCCTACCTCCAATATGTCCACAGTAGAACAGTATAACCCTACCAATGCCATTACATTCTATTGTAGTATTCATCTGTGCACCACCCACTTTACCATGATCTAGCAGAAGACAGGAATCTTTTCTTCTTTAGTGTACTGAACATAAAGCTTAACATAGCGTATGTTCTATAAATGTTTAAAAAGTAATGGCTTCAGCCAGAAATGATGATGTCAATAATCCCAGCACTCTGGAAGAGTAAGGCAGGAAGATCTCAAATTCAAGGCCAATTCAGGCAACCTAGTAGACTTATTTAGACCCTGTCTCTAAATAAAAATAAAAATAAAAATAAAAATAAAAAGGTTTAGGAAAATAACTCAGTGCAAAGGCCTTGAGTTCACAGGAGGAAAAAAAGAAAATAAAAAAAATAAATAAAAGGCAGAAAAATTATCTTCCTACTTGCTGGTTATATACAGTGTCTAAAACTGAAAGTAGGGCCGGGGATTTAGCTCAGTGGCATAAGCACCTGCCTTGCAAGCACAAGGTCGTGAGTTCGAGGTACCAAAAACAAAAACAAAAAACTATGTAAGTGAAGACACTGGTCAAGGACACTATGAAGACAGGTCTGTGGCTGAAATTCTGGAGGAATACAAAGGGCTCAAGTGCAGGGAAGGTAGAGGGAAGCTGATGAAGGAGGAAAATAAGAGATCAAAGCAGTACAAACTAAAGAGACCATCAATAAGGAGGGCGCCACACAGGTGCACTGAAGAGAAGGAAGGCAAACTGAAACACCTAGAAGGTGAAGAAGATGTCTTCAGAAAACAGAAACTGTTCTTTCAAACAGTGAGAAAGTAAGTCGAGTTCTAGAGTTTGGATAGATACAGGCTCAAAAGAAAACACTAAGTTATTTACTGTGTTAAGAGTACAGAAATTTAAGCAGGCTTTATCACTGGTAGGTTAGTAAAGGTCAGAAATGTAGGAGAAGAAGAAAGGAAAGAGAAGAACTAACTGATGGATCAAGATGGAGGAGAAAACCAAAGATGAGTTCCAGCACTCTGACTGAAAGGTCTGTACACAGCAGGAGGGATGCCTCATTCTCTAAGGAAAAACAGAAAGAAGGAGGGTATAGTATAAAGTAGGATATAGTATAAAGGCAAGCTGGGGGCTGGGGTTTTAGCTCAGCGGCATAAGCGCCTGCCTTGCAAGCAGGCAGTCGTGAGTTCGATCCCTGGAACCGATAAAAAAAAAAAAAAAGGCAAGCTGAAGTAGGCAACACCTATGGTCCTTAATTTCCTAGGTAAAATAGGAGGCATGACTTGCAGAATGTGGGATTTGAGGAGGCTGGTAGGGTTATTTACCAAGGAACTACCCAAGAAAAGCAAGCAGGACTAAGTAGGATGGAAAGAGAGCCCAGCAGAAGATGCGGTTCACTAGCTGTGCAGTCCAGAGGGCAGACAGTTCTACTGACCCAGGGTCAGAGGATAATAGGGCATGGAAATTAAAGAATGTTGGCCATGCAGGGGTTTGAAGTGATGTATTATTGGACTTCATCAGGAAAGAGGCCAAGAAAGAAGAGAGTTCTTCTCCTTTTGGGAGGTTGAGACCAACCTCCCAAAAATAATAGTAGGTAGCTTCAACAGTGTTAAAGAATAGGTCTGTGGGGTTAGCATGAATAAGTGACTAAAATGCTGGAACACAGGCAGTTGTAGTCCATTTTCTAACTTCTGGAAAAAGATTTTTTTAATGTGTAATTTTCATCCACTCTTCCTAACCACAAACTCCTAGGCAAAGGGACAGATTGGATTTATGACCACCACACTAATATTTGGAGACCATATCTGAGTTATGTGAGACCTAATAATATACACTAAATACTATAAACACTTCATGAAAAACCATGTGATCTCATCAGCATATAGTCCTCTCCAAGCCTATATGTCAGCAAAAACAAAAATTGTATTAGGCTCCCTCAGGAGAGCAGCTGGGTACATTCAAAAATAAAAGGTAACTTCTGTCTGGGAAGATCAACACCATAACAAGTTTGTTGAGTATTTTAAATAGTAAACACTGGGGCTGGGGATTTAGCTCAGTAGTCCACGCACCTGCCTTGTGAGCATGAGATCATGATTTTGATCCCCAGTACAAACAAACAAACAAAAAAAAGGTTAGTAAATCCTTCAATCTAATTCGAGTTATTTGTCTTTTTTTTTGGAGGGCTGGAAGAGTCAGTAAGTCAGAAGACAAAATGGTTGCATTCAAGAAAATATTGAATTCTTCTGTTAAAACAATGTAAGTTGTACAGGTACAAATTCTCTATGATGAATGTCATCATTATACAGATCTCAAATGTATCAATAATATCCGATTGGGAAAAAAACTAAGTTGTAGACTTGGTCCTTTTTTTTGTAAAAGGTAAATTTCAACTTACCTAGATATGGCCATTAATATTCTTAGCTTCTGCTGCTGCATCAGGAGTTTAATCATTCTTCAAAATACCATGTTTTCTTTATTTGCTGATTTAACCTAGAAATAACAGAATACAGTTAAGAACGTATTTCTTTTAAAATACTGATTTCCTTATGAGATTTCCAGTAGCTCAGTTAACCTAAAGAAACTCAAAAGTCTGAAAAATTATTAAAAATTTAATGTATGTCTTCAAATTAGTCAGGCACATGCTACTATTCCTTTTCAAAACAAAAAGTAAAAATACCATACTTTTAAGTTTTGTTTCTGCCTTCTGCATTATAGCAGTGACACTAAACAACTCACTTCTCTACACTTATCTCCTGAGCCACAAAATGAGAGGTTAGTCTAAACCAGCTTCAAGATTCCATTCCTGTTTCAAAGCCTCAGTTTGGCCAGTCACAGACTAATTCTCTAGTCACTCCAGTGACTTTTTCTAAACCTTACTTACCATCATCCAGAAGAGCTGACTCTGTAAAAAAAAAAAACAAAAAAAAACACCCACCTACTGTGTGCATCTTCCTGTTCCACAAGACCCCCCAGAACCAGTGCACAGAAGTCATTTAATCAGAAAACAGTAAGACTACGCATATCACAGAAGTCACAAGGCAGTGACATTACAGAAACAAATAAATCTAAAGTTACAATATATTTTTTGGAAAATTTCTGGTCAGTTTATTCAGTCTTCACAACAAAGAAACAAACATTCAAACAGAGGCATTAATACAGTATTTACTGAACACCTATGTTGTATCAGGCATTCTGTTAGAAGCTAAAAAAAGAATTTCATTTTAATCTACATACTAATTATGTACAAATATGATACCCAAAATAACACTTCGAAAATCAGGTAGCTATGCATAGTGAACAATTTATTTATTTACTTCTTTGTGGTTTTTTGAGGCAAGGTCTTGCTATGTAGTTTACACTGGCCTTCAATTCACTATGAAGTCCAAGATGGCCTGAAATTCATGGCAATTATCCTGCCTCAGCCTTCCAAGTGCTAGGATTAGGAGTGTGCCATCATGCTCAGCCACAGTGAACAGTTTTAGTTAACTCTGGATTTTAAATACCCTATACATAAAATCTGCATGTCAGGTGTTTGCTTACACCTCTTGTTAACTACTCCTATAATATACACTTTTAACATTGGTAGCAAACCAGTACCTCTTTTCCAGAGGCTCAAATATATACACTGCTTGTTAAATCTGCCATAAACCATTTTTATGTGAACATGTACAGTATTTGTCTAGCTCTCTGCTAAAAGCTTTTAGCCAGTTCTACAGGCAAATCTCCCTTTCTTCATTACATTTATATACCCCATACTCATCCTGAAATGAGTTTTGAGAGAATAAGTAAGATTAAGAAAGATGAGAACAATCCATTTTTAACTCAAAATCAAGGAAAAGTCAAATTGTGAAATGAAGTTAAACATATTAAAGAATTAGTACACCAAACTATAAAGCTCTTTAAAATATTAGAAAATCTCCATTTGAATTTCTGAAAACTTTTATTCTTGACTTTTTAAAGGTTAATATTTATTCAGTTTATTGTCTAATTATTTTGATTATGAATGCTGCTAAAAAGCCAGGCATAGTGGTGTATGCCTGTAATCCCAGCAGTTGGGAGGCTAAAGCAAGAGTATTGCTATGAGTTTGAAGCCACTCTGGGCTATAAACAGTGAGTTCAAAGCCAGTCTGAACTACATAGTGAGACCCTGTCTTAAAAAAGGGGGAAAAAAATCACTGCTAAAGTATTATGGAGTTTATGATTATTTTTATGGGTTTTTTCAGTTCAAATGTTCAGCCTGTCAACTACAGTAGGGATTAAAAGACTTGTACCTCATTTAAAAGGAAACATTCTAGGACTGGGGATTTTGCTCAGTGGCACAAATGCCTGCTTGGCAAGCATGAGGTCATGAGTTCAATCCCTGGCACAAAAATAAATAAATAAATGGAAACGTTCTACAAGAAACCACATTCTGAATTCCAAACAACAGACATACCAAGACACTCCTAGTATGAACATAACTTAGTGGGCCACTGGAATACTATCTCTGACTTTGAAGTATGGATGCCTCAGATGCCCTCCGTAACTTCTCAACCCCTTTGGGTTTCTCACCACTGGTGGAAGACTAAAAACCAAAAGGTAATTTGCAGGTTGTAAGGGAAGAGGTGGCTACAGACACTGTATGGAGCTACAGTATCACCTCGGTTGTCAAACAGTTTCCAGTTATTTGCCCCTTACACAACATATAATGCTTGTGTAATTTTTGGGCCTCAGAACCAGTTATTTGGTTTTCAATTATATCTGATGGGAAAAATATGCTCAATTCTTGAGCTTTTCAGTGTTTAAATTTGAAACAAACTGAGTTCAACAACTGAGGTATCACTGTATAATCCTGTTGTTATATAATGAGTGTCTTCCTATAAAATAGGTATATATAAGCATGGCATAATTTTACCAAGAAAATTATCACGAGTCTAAGAAACATTATAGTATTTATTACCACTCTATTTTTTATAGCAAACTGATTTTAAAGCTCCTTAACTATATGTTGGATATATAATCACTCACATTGTCATTTAATCCAATTACTCTATGAACCAGCTACTACCATTATTTCCATGCTATAAATGAGCAAACCAGTATCTTAAAGTTACTTTTCCAAAAGTCAATTACTAAATAGTCAAAATTAAATCGTCATTTGACTCCAAAAAGGCCTCTTATTAGTAAAAGACTTAAAACAGTTTCTAGCATAGAGTAAGTACTCAGAAAATCTTAGCTATTGAAATAATAATAACCGAGTAAGCAGCCTGCCGCCCTGGAGAGTGACTGTGGTCTGGCAAGCCGCGGCCACCCCAGGGCGGGGAAACCAGAAGCAAGAGCGTCTCCTGAGATCCGAGCCATGCTGGAACTTAGGGCGCCGAGCCAACCAGTAAGCAGCCTGCCGCCCTGGAAAGTGACTGTGGTGTGGGGAGCCGCGGCCACCCCAGGACGGGGAAACCAGAAGCAAGAGCGTCTCCTGAGATCCGCGCCATGCTGGAACTTAGGGTGCCGAGCCAACCAGTAAGCAGCCTGCCGCCCTGGAAAGTGACTGTGGTGTGGGGAGCCGCGGCCACCCCAGGGCAGGGAAACAAGAAGCAAGAGCGTTTCCTGAGATCCGCACCATGTTGGAACTTAGGGCGCCAAGTCAACCAGTAACCAGCCTGCTGCCTACAGGGTCGCAGGCCTAGAATCAAACATATCACACCCCCCTCTCCTGTAACAATCGGGATCCAGGGATCTGGATATCTCTTAGGAGGTGACCATATTTGATACAGCAAATCGGGGGAGTTTCCTTCTACTATCTCTGAAGGCAGATATTTTTATCGCCGTTTTGCTTTGTCCTGATTAATGGTGTTGCTCTATTCAATACTGTGTTGATGTGTTCTATAATGTTGTGTATTTCTTTGATTTTGCTCTACCTAGTAGAAGAACAACTATTGTGAAGACAACGAGATATACAATGTTGCCTGTTACTGTT